>JBBMHQ010091107.1:0-10700 GCA_037834295.1 Postelsia palmaeformis | reverse complement strand
ACAGGTGTCCACCCTTCTCCCCCCCGGTACATGCCTTTATTTTTTATCGCGTATAGGGTTCAGCATTCCCACTGCTCGTCAATTTTCGTCGAATTTAGCTAACTCACGCTCTCGCGCCTTCCGCTAATCAATATTTTTTATGGAAGAAAAAGCCCCTGAGCATGCACTCCGTGAGACCCGAACCCCCGAAACTGATCTTGATAGGCGCGCGGACTACCTATCAAGCTACCGGGGACGCCGGCTCATGTTTTCTTTTAATCCCGTACCGGACACTATTAATAACAATATACTACCAGATGAAAAACAATCGTTAATGCTCTTTCGGGGCTCGTGTTCGGGAATTGGTACGTTCTACATCGTAGGTATTCGTATACCGCGGTACACCCGCCGTATACCGCGGTATGCTACAAGTATCAACACTTCTTCTAACTTCGGTACAATGGGTCCCGAAAACTCACGTTTATGTTCTTCCAAATCTTATCCTGATTTTCCTCTGTTGACGATTTCGACAACTGTATATCGAAGCTGTAGCTAGGTATCAGTTCGCATTGATTTTATCTTGTGTTCGCTTTCTCCGTTTCATGTATTTTTAGGGCAGCCGGGTTTCGTTTATTTTCAAATTGGTTTTCGGATCTTCCTAGGGCTCCAGCATCTTTGTGCGACCACGGACTCCTTGCCGTTTGAGAGTTGACGTGAGTACAACAACATCAACAACAACTTAGTATGTATGCGGTGCGTCCTATACTACTACTATTGTTTGCGTTCATGCCCTTTAAATTAATGCACACTTGAAAAAACATTTTGATGCCTGTCTACGAGCTGGGCCAGCCGTAGAAGGTTTTCAGACGGTATTGGCAATGCATGCTCCCATCAATTTTACGATTTAAACCTGATTTCCAAAGACGGTGTAGCTGATGCAATTATCAACACATTAACTTTCGGCCTTTACACTTCCGAGAGGTGTGACCGATCCAACACCCCTGTGATGAAAACAAAAGCGGCCGAAACAGGCCTAAAACGCCCAAAATAAAAGAATGTCAGAAGTGAATGACTTTGGACATGATATTCAAATGCGAGGTTGGGAATCCAATGCAATTTTCTCAAAAGTGAGCGGCGAAAACCGCAGATTTGCTGCTTTTTGTAATTGCTTCATGTACGTCCGGAATGGAGGTTTGATTAGTACCAGGTATTTAGTATTTTAATGGGTGGCGAATCGAGCAACGAGACTTACATCAATATTTTGTAAGCTTAGCGGGAAGTAGACATAAAAGGAAGTTAGACTTTATGCATAGATTTCCTTTGTTTCAGTGGTTTTTTGCTTTTGGGAATGTTATGAGTGATCAACGTTGAAGCTCATGCTACACATTAATGGATGGCAAATATAATAATAATATGAATATTTTGTACACTATTCGGCACTTTCTTCACCAAATTTAATCTCCTTCGAGAACGACAATCTGCTGACGAGCTAGGTCTCAAACTAGAATAGAGGTGTTACTGAGTTTTGGTGGGAATCTCGGAAATATCGAGTTGGGGGAAAAATATATGGAAATTGATATTTCAGACAAATGCGCTTTTAAATTTCTGTTCGCATGAGTAGTGGTGCGTCGGGGTTGTTAGTGCTCCCCACTCTTGCGAGCCTAAGTTGCAGTGGTTCACGGCATACGGCTTGATGTTTTTTATTTTGTTTTTTTCTCCGTGTTTAGGCTGGCCCAGCTGGTGGTGCGGGTACTACAACTATTTAATCAAACCCTCACCCTCTTTCAGGCCATACAGTAGATTACTACGGACGTATTTGTATAATTGTGAGACAAACTTCCCCTCTAATACTACGGTGTCATACTCATCACTTACGTGAAACCGACAATAATATGTAAAGAATGGAACACTCTTGCTTTGATGACTGGCCTTGCCCAAGGTGGGATTCACCTGACTCGCGGCGCATCCACTGCCTAATACGCTCCGGGGCTTTGATCTCTGTGGTATGTTTCTGCAACAAAGATGATTGATTACGAGTAGGTGACATCTCGTCCCTCGCTCGAGCGAGTGAGCCCGGACAAATCGCTGCTATATGTTCGTAAGGATATGGAATGATCAAAAGACTGGCGGTACGTTGGGGAGGGTACCCGCACTTTCTCTTACTGGCAGCGTTTGCGCCACTCGGCTGACCGTCTCTGCACATCGTTCAAAACTGGAGGCACGACAGACCTTTTCTCGCAGGACCACAGAAAATTCAAGCCAGTGCGCACGGCACTTTCCTCGGCAACAAGAAATACTTTCTTTCTCCAGACTGCAGCGAGCAAATAAGGCCGCCACTCGGCCGAGTGCCTCTCAGAGGTTGGGAGACAACAACCTTAAAAACTATCAAGCCTTCTTCCGCAGCAGTAAATAGTGCAGCAGATACCCTCGAAACATAGGGAGCACCCAAGATGGCTACGAACTCACTTCGTCGCATGAAGTTTGAGACTCACGTGAAGGGAGCATCCCACGACACTCCGTGGCAGGAGAACAAGTCGGGCCCTTCTTCCACGATGTCGCGATACAGCTTCAGGACCTCCACTTCCTGAAGCAGAGCGGAATAATAACATGGTGGAAAACGGGGGGGGAGGTTGGAACCACCGCCTAGAGACTCAGAGAGATTTCGCCGCTTGGTATGTGCGATCAATACCGAAACAACATAACAGATACACAACGACGACATTGAAAAATATGGCAGATGGGCCTACTGCATCAAGAGAGGATCGGAGCGGATGCATGCATGAATCGGCGGTTTCGAGCGGTCACGGCAGACACAATGCAGACACCGATGATATTCTTTCGTCAACTGCTGTTTGCTTGCGGCCGTCCTTATGGATGCAGCGGCCTGATGAACCAGCTCTCGACACAGACGACAACTACCCCCCTGCCCCACAGACACGCGCCTCTGTTTCGAACGCGCGGAGGGTTTATCCGAACATCCCCTGTCATCGTTGATTTGTGTTGTATTTCCACGTACGCAAGAAGTCGAGAATCTCGCACGACCAGTCAACGATCTGTTTTGTTATGTTGATTTTCCCATTCAAAACATGCATCCCTTTTTTGCTGACGGTCTGTGCGCTTCCGCTTTATAAAGCAGCCCCTAGGACTTGTTGTTCCCGGGGCTGCTGTGGGGTTACTGGTAGATCCTTGACGCTAGCTACGAGCCAGGTATCGTTTGCGGTTTGTTCTCGTACAATAAAGAGGAGTGATATTCAAGGCTTTGCTCTATATCCGAAGAAACCCTGCTTCCCGCACGGCAGTTTAAATGCATACCTGGTACATATATTACCTTCATAGCTAAATATATATATATATATCTGAACATACATGTGTGTATATACACACATATATATATACATCAGTCGGCGTCCCCGGTGGCTTGATAGGTAGTCCGCGCGCCTATCAAGATCAACTTCGTGGGTAGTGAGTTAGCTAAAATTCAATGAAAATCGACGAGCAGTGGGAATGCTAAACCCTAGGCGCGATAAAAAATAAAGGCACGTACCGGGGGGGAAAAGGGCAGACACCTGTGATCACGGCGTGCCCAGAAGGGCGTCGAGGGTAACACCTCCTGACGAACTAGGCTGGAAGGTGAAAGTGATGATAAAAAATAAAAAATCGGGCTGTTGTATGATATGTCAGTCTATTAATAAAAGACTGTATGAACATCGCCTTTTGCCGAAGCCAAAGTTCTGCTGTAAAAACAACACACTCGCACCAAGGTATACGCCCGGTACCCATCACGTTCGCACGGGGGAGGCTTGAAAATAGACCTATCGTAGGCCATCGTGGCACGCGTGGGTCGCAGGCGATTGAGTGCGACCAGGCACGAAGCACGGGACGCACCGAAACGACACGAACTAAAGTTTGGTATTCGCCGTGTGGAGGCCCGTCTTTGCGGATTCGAGGCCGAGAGTTGATCAAAGCACCTTCTCGCTGACGTAGCCGGACGTAGTCCCTCTTTTCCGGCCTGGACAAACCGTCTGCCTCTCTGGTATCCTCTGGTCTCATTCGAAGAGGTGGAGTCTTTAGTTTCCAACTCAAGCAAAAACACCTCGTTTGTCTACCCCGTGAAGCTGTGCGGTTTGCCACTTCACGTCGTCTTTAGGGCAACGCACGCACGCGGAACCGACCAGTGATACCCTTTTGGTGTTAACGTGGGAACTCGAGCCATTTGGTTTTCTAACTCTCGCGAAACGCTTCAAGCGAGGATCACCGCAATACCTATGCCACGGCCGGGAGTTGATCAAAGCACCTTCTCGCTGACGTAGCCGGACGTAGTCCCTCTTTTCCGGCCTGGACAAACCGTCTGCCTCTCTGGTATCCTCTGGTCTCATTCGAAGAGGTGGAGTCTTTAGTTTCCAACTCAAGCAAAAACACCTCGTTTGTCTACCCCGTGAAGCTGTGCGGTTTGCCACTTCACGTCGTCTTTAGGGCAACGCACGCACGCGGAACCGACCAGTGATACCCTTTTGGTGTTAACGTGGGAACTCGAGCCATTTGGTTTTCTAACTCTCGCGAAACGCTTCAAGCGAGGATCACCGCAATACCTATGCCACGCGAATGTTTTAACAACTACAGCAGCGTTCGATATACACCCTCCCAACGATGTGGGTACCGAGCGCAACTAGATACTTACGCCTGCTGTCAAAGCCTGGTGGCTTTGTCAGGGATGCGTAGAGCTCCTCAAGCCGAAGGGGCCTGAGCAACGGGAAACAAGCGCCATCTTACCGTACGAAGTAGCAAGCCGTCCGCGTGCATACAGGTATGTTTGGGCTTGGCTTGGAATTGGTAAAAAGTAACTGTTCGCTTCACATGAAGCAGTGTCTTACTCGCAAGAGGCTTCACTCGCAGAGAACACTGCAGTCGTGTTGTGGTCAGAGGAGGGAGGGGAGAAAGACCTTACGCGGTACGCACGCTGCAGGCGAACAATATGTTTGGTATGTGTGGGAAAGGCAACATATATTATACATTATACCTCGTACGTCTATGCTGGTGGAAGAAACGAAATTGGACTACGAGGAGGGGGCGGGGTGTACTCATATCAGGCATGGAGGCAGTCAGGGGAGAGGATGTCGAGCAGAACGTCTGTATGCATGCAGCAATGCTCAGGCTGAGGTCAAGAGCGGCAACTACTTTCTTTGCGTATAGAGCAAAACCTCTTGCGAGGGACCTCGCCCGCAGACAACACAATCAATGCTGTTACTGTGTATTTAGAGGAAGGAAGGAGGGAAGACCCCCACAAGAGGGGTGCTTCAGGCCAAGTTAATAAGGCTGCTTGCTGATGAGTTACTATACTGGGCCCGGGGGGAGAGGAAGTGGAGGGTGGCAGAGAGCTCCTAAAACATATGAGCCCCACAACGAAGATAGATGTCGTCATACCTTCGCACACGCCCCGATGCATACAATGTTGTTGGCGCTGCTATAAGTTACGATTGCGGTGACCGCTTGCTTCACTTAGAGGGCAGCGTCTCACGCCCGCAGGCATCTGTACTACAGCAGTACCGTTGTTTGATCAGAGGGTGGTATCGAAGGCACCGCGCGGTACGCACGCAATGGAGGCTCTGCAGGTCAAGATACAGCATGCTGCAGTACTCTTACTCCTTTTACATGAATTACGAAAACGGGCGCGGAGGGAGAGGAGGCGAAGGTGTATTCGATGTTTTGTTTGGCCGTAGCCGTACGACGATGAAGATTCGTATCCCTACAATGCCGGGACGAAGCACGTCGAGTTTCGTCGACCAGGCAGACATTATCACCTGCCCCAAGCACGGCGCGCCGTGAGGTGTTTTGCAAGTTGCATGAACGGTAAAGCTGCAACAGAGCACAATACGGAAATTGCGGGAGTGGGGGCGGGATACCAGGTATGTAACAACAGGTATAGGTACGAAATAGGTGGCTGACATCAGGTATCCAAAAATGAAGATAAGGGACGGGGGACCACACATCGGAGACCCTACATCATGTGCATACATTAAGCAGTATACCAGGTAGTAGTTATCACGCTGGGGTTTTGACGAGGGAACGTGCGCGGAAAAGAAGTGCTAGGGGTTGCGCGACTAAGACGGAAACAACCGGGTACGTACAAGAAGTAATATCAGATAAAAACGATTACTATGATGTTGTTGTTGTTGTAGTTGGTTGTTGTTGTTGTTGTTGTTCTCACACGAACTCATGCCCAAATATTAAACCCGTGGTCAAAGGGCGGGCCCCCAAAACACTATTTTAGCCTCTGGTACGCACCCGGTAGCTCATATCACGAGTACAAGGGCTAGCGATCGGAAACAATACACCGCCCCTATATAATCTGTAGATTCGAGAACGGCTAGCCCTCTCCGCATCGTACACACCCAACGCGCATTACGACTCTCTTGCTGGGTGCGAGTTCACGCATCGACGTACGAGTATATCAAATCAACGCCCCTTAAAAAACCAAAAAACGAGGAGGTTCGATCACGCAAGGTGTCATCGCGCAGCGTGCCGCCGGAGGAGCTCCCAGATTTATATACGGCATGAGGCAGTAACAATACTGGCTGTAGAGCACGGGTAAAACATTTTGTCAGTATTCGTCAGCATTCGTTCTCTCCACAACGGTAAGGGAGCTACAGCAGTTTAGTCAAACATTATACTTTCCAATCGCTTTCTCTCTCTCTGTCTTTGTCTCTGTCTCTGTCTCATTCTGTCTGTCTTTTTGTTTGTCTGTCTTTCTTTCTCTCTTTCGATCGGATAGTTCTGGAAACACCTTGCTCGGCATTCGTAACTTTCCTGGTTGTCGAGAGAAAGCCAGCGCTGATAGACGATTGTACACCTACCTGCGCGACGACCTGCGACTCGAAGGCGCATCCCTGTTGCCTCAGGGGGACGGCTAGTTGCAAGTACCACGTGAGGGCCCCAGTATCAAAACTAGCAAAAAAAGACCCGACTGAGTCTGCCCGAGTTGAAACTATGTCGCCCATTTTACATCTCTAAGGTTAACCTTGACTACAATATGTGTATTGGCTTCGCTTTGGTCAGGGGGATTGCGGGCCGACATATTCGCTTCAACGAGGAATAACAAAAGAGGTGGGCGGCTATTGATCGTTGAAAGCAGTGGCAGACCCAAACCCGGGTAAAGACAACACCAGCAGCAGCTACACCACAGGTTATTAGACACAGTTTAAGCCGTACGTATTTCGCTGCAGCTGGACATGCCTCACTTCAGCTCAACGCCCACCTCCACACCTTCATCCAAATTCGGCGACCGACCAGGCCACCAACCAGCGTATGTATGCATCTATTAATACCAGGTATCCAAGAATGCGTAACATATATATATGTGACCACGGCCCAAGTCATGGGTGAAAAAACGTATGCCCGAACCATGCGCTCCCTACGAATTGAAGTCCGGGCCGGAGACAGCCGTTCATCGTCTCGACGAAGCCGTCTGTCATATTTGCAGGCCCCTCCGCGGTATGGTCTATACTCTTAATCGCTTTCATTCTGTCACCCTTTCAGTGCTGAGCCGCAAAAATAAAACTCGCCGACTTTGAGTTTGGGCTTTCATTTTGGACGTTTCACTGGTGGTGTTATAAACAAAGTATGCGAAGGAGATGAGGAGTCATGCAAAGCCAGGCAAAACGGGCGCTGTCAAGGGTATAGCGTCGGGCGTTCCAAAACAAAACCGAGTAGGTTGGTGTCGGTAGAGGCATGTCGAGGCAAAGTTGATGTCTGTCAAGCGGCGACAGCGCTGTCTCCTGACCGCTTTAAATATTACCGGCTAGTTTTCATACATTGGAGGATGCCGGTTCCGTAGGTGAAGAAGTACACGAAATACCACGCCCAACGAAAATTGAACCCTGTCTTGATTCGAGAGGGAAAGATAGCCGATAAAAAACTGGCCACGCTGCGTGATTGCAGAGGGTAATTCGTACCTGGTACTGTTCAGCATTGATTGGTGTTTCTAGATACAGTGCAAGCAGACATACGGCGCAGTCGCGACAGGCCTATCCCCGCTGCTCGGCGATCACGCTTCTCGCGAAAAAAAATCAAATAGCAAAGTTACCAGTCAGCGCTGGTTTGCTGCTACCTCGGCGTCCCAAAAGGGCCATTGGGACCTATTTTGCGTCAAGCGACGTTCCTTACATTGCCGTCGTTGGTTGCACAAAATGAAAGCTGCGAAACATAATCTCATACTATCCTCGCATTTTGAAGAAGAGGTGTTCGCTCCCCATGATCGGTGAAGATCCACAGCGGAAAAAGGGCCAGTTTGAAGGAAGACACCTACGTACGCTTATTTTTTTTCCAAACAACACTGCTGTTTTGCCAAGCAAACATGTATCAAGCATGTATTTATGTACCGGGTCGAAAACTTTCTCAGATATACATATCTCTATGTGAAACACGGGTCGAATATGTTCACCTCTCGCAAAAGATTGTCTTTCTCTCGTCTCCTCTCCCTTGTCTCCCGGCAGTGGATCCTGTTCGCCTCCTGCTCCGAACACTTCTGCCGACTCGTGCACGGTGTTTTGGCGATCACGGCAGGCGAGGTAGTCGTGGTCGTGATCGTCGTCGTCGTCGTGGTAGTTTTCTTGACGTCTTTGTCTAGCTGCTGCTGCTTCGGTCGCTGCTTCGACTGCTGCAGCTGCTGGTGCTGACTGTTTGAAGACTTGGTAGTGGTGTCGGAGGTGGTTTCGGAAACGGGCGGCTCCCCTCCTTTCCCGCGAATCTGAAGGCTCTTCTGTGAGTTTATTGATCGTCACGAAAAAGAAAGAGAAAGATAGATGGGGAGATACAGAGACAGAGCTGGAGGGAGATAGATATATCCCAGTTATATTTCAGAGGGAGAGATAGATAAAAAAAAGAAGGAGGGCGAAGCGCGGCCAAGTTAACCTCAGCGCGCACGACAGAGGGAAGAAAGAAGAAGAATGTTATGCCACAACACAGAAAAAAAACGCACCCATCTTGAAGGACGTACAAAACGCGGGTGGGTGCAGATGGATTACGAACGTACCCGCTCTCGGCAGACATACATCGGGGGCGTCGGCGGCAGTGGTGCATCACCTGTGTAGCGAGACGCATCATCAGTCCATCAGCAGCGGAGCCCGGGGAACCATCAAGTACACCACCTCCTCGGAACTCTAAAGAGCCGCACACACGCACAAACCAACGTCAAAAAAATGTACCTGCACACAACCAAAATCCGTTCAGTATGAGAAAATACATTATTTCGTACACATAGACGGCATATCATACCTCTTCAGAGATTTCGGGTGCCATCAAAATATCCGCTAAAAGCGTGAGAGGAAGGCGCTCCATGTCCATAGGGTCAGCCTCCGTGAAAGTAGTAGAAGTCGTAAGTAGGACTGGACAGGCCAGACGAGCACCCCGACACAGGTGGGATGCGCGGGGTAAGTCTCTCCCTACGGCAGGTTTTCTCGTCTCGCCAATGATGATCGTCACCGCGATCGAAGGTAATTATGTGCCTGCGACTCTCCCCTTGACCTTGAGTCGAGCAAGGGAGACTTTCGCAGGATGTGTTGCTGTCCTCGTCTTTCTCGTTGTTGTTGTTGTTGTTGTTGTTGTTGTTGTTGTTGTTGTTGTTGTTGTTGTTGTTGTTGTTTTTGCTGTCCCTGTTGTCGTCGTTGCTGTCGTCGTTTCTTGTGCCTTGTTACCCGAGGAGCACGAGAAGATGCGGCAGGTAGTAGCAGCAGCAGTATTGGGAAGAATGGTGAGACGGCGCCAAGTAAGTGGTCGCTGTGGTGTGCAATGTTTTGGATACCGCCGACAGCGAGTTCCGGTTCCGACAGTACGACTAAAAACAAATCACCAGGTGATACCTGCAGGCGCCACCTCGGGCTGTTCGAAGACCTCATTTTTAAGATTTTGAGTCGTCGGGGCACAGTTGGTGGGCTTGAGCCGCATTCCGGATACCCCTAGTATAAATAGTAGTCAACCAAACATTGACATCAGAAAAGATTGCGGCCTCCACAAGACCGCCGTCCCGAAGACCAAGACCACGACGACGACGTAGCGAAGTTTGCAACGCCAGCCAAGAGCCGATTTTTGACTGTTTTGTCACCGCAAGCGCCTACGTCCTCGCTCCCACCTGATATTTCTCAACTTTTTCGCTGGCCTGCTTGTTTAACAAAAATAGTGTCAGCAAAAAAAAGTAAAATTATATTGGCTGTTGTTGCTCTCCCTTTTGGTTTGGGGAGCGAGGGAAGGCAATTTTAGGAACAAATGCGCTCCTTTTTTTGCATTTGGGGGGATTTGGCTTCTAAGAGTACAAGGAAGGATGAGGAGCCGAACCGAGTGACCATTACAGATGTTACGAGGGGCAGGGAAAATAGGACCAAATAATGTTGCTAGTAAATGGAAATTCCGCCCGAAAGCGCTCATACGAAGAGATATATATGTTCAAAAAGGTACGAAAATTTTCCCAAAAAACTGAAACACCGGTATTGTTTTTTTGCGTGTGTATACCGTAGGTCCTCCGTACTATTTTTATGGTCCCCTGTGAATATGATACTTGTAAGCAAGTTTATTTTGCTTCCGCCAGAGGATTTTTTCTCAAACATTTTTAGTTGCAGTGTTTGTTGTGGTGATACCAGGTTAATCTATCTATATATAACAAGATATTCGTGAAACGAAGAACTAACCTTTTGACGAAGAACAAGCCGATATTAGCAGTTTTTCGTGATTTT
>JBBMHQ010091096.1:0-10701 GCA_037834295.1 Postelsia palmaeformis | reverse complement strand
GAATATATGAGTATGGATGGGGGGATGTTGAGATAAAATAAATCAATGTACGGGTCGTAGCCCTGGGACCCCCTTCGTCCTATCGGCCAATTCGGCTGTGCTAGTATCGCTGGAAACCCGAAGGAAGGGAAAGTAGAGCGGGGGATGGGGGGCGGAGGCGAGGCAGGCGCGAGGCAAGCGTTGACTGCATGTTTCTTGTTGTTGGGGCTGCGTGTTGAATGCTTCTCCTATTGAAGGCTGTTCGTTGGGGTTGCGATGTTGAATGTTTGCGTCCCGCTCTTTGAACGCTGTGATGCATGCTGAATGCTGCTTGTCGAACGACGCCTGGTTGCTGCTTGAGTGCGTGGTTCCGTGCTGCTCGCATGCTCTTATACGCTGCTTGCATGTATGTTGCTCCGAGTACTGCATGTCGATTCCATGTTGCTTGCTGAGTGCTGCTTTGGATGTTTGGTTCCTCAGCAACGCGACGCTTGAAAACAAGGTGCGGCAAGCACATCGATTGGTGTGCGTTGCTACAAGCACATGGTGTGCATCAGGTAGTATACGCATGTATGTATGTATGTATGTATGTATGTATGCATGTATGTATGTATGTATGTCTGTATGTATGTATGCATGTATGTATGTATGTATGTAGCAAAACCAAAACCCCGTTATTGTTGTATGGAGGCGTGCCAGAGGAGCACCACGTCGTTGTTGTATGGGCTCGTGTAGATGGAGCGTCCTCCATGACGGGACACAATCGATTGCGCTCTGGAGCAAAATCGACACGTAAAGACATTGTCACATATGCATCTCACAGACCAGATAGATCCATCCCCATGCTGATAGTGATCTACAGTAGATCGTGATCTGTCCGTTGGATGATATACCGTTACAAGCGCTGCAGAACAAACATCTGGCAGATGAAATAAAACTCCATACACATACATCATGATCTGCCGGATGGATGGGACCTGGTAAGACGTACCTAGTACGCCGTTACGGCTGCAGGTCGGGTATCATTTCGCCATGTAGTGCGTGTGTGTTCCAAAGTTGGCTTTGTTTGTTTCTCTGTGATCTGAAGGAGATATCATACATACATCATACGTAGCTGCGTAACGGGATGAAAGGTTAGCCAATCATCTACCCAATCCTTGGAAAGCCGCAGTGGGTATAACATCAGCGACTGACCTGGAACACATGGTTGGAAAGACCAAGTGAGTCCATACCGATAATAATGTATACGTGGCATCAGGGTGGGTGGGTCACTTTTTGGTCATTTTTACCAACCACTCACCGATAGACCCACACGGTCGAGTGACTATATTGTACATACAGCAGCAGTTGATCGTGTTTTGGAGACTAATATATAAAAAACATGTAGAGAGAGAAAACCTCCGTCTTTCCGTCGATGGCGTTAAAAGCTTTTAAACACGCCTTTTGGCTCCGCGAGAAATTTAGCCCCGCCATGGGATAGTTTCACATCTCTCGGGCAGATCCTCGATGTCTCCTTCAACGATCTAGATACTTCAGGGCAGATATATTATATTATATATATATATATGTATCCCTGATTTGTATGAGCTATGACTCATGTCGCCGCCGGGGGGAGTCGTTCACACAACCTGCTCTGGTCTGGGGACATGCTTTTCTGGGCCAAGATCATCTATCCATCAATAGACCCTAAACGTGTCGCTACGATATGTTGTTCAGGATCTGTGTGCTGTAGTGCAGATGCAACCCGATAAACATTCGCAAGATACGCAATTTAGACCATCCAGGTTAGGGCTTGAGAATAGAATGTAGTGAGAAGGAAGGAGCAAGGACAGCAAATAAATGTAGTAGACAAACCGGAAGTTAGCACAGAAGGGAGAAATACTTGGTGCGTGGGTTTCCTTGTGTTTCCGAGGTTTTCTCTCGAGAAAGTTATAAGTGATCAATGTTAAAGATCATGCTGCACATTGTCGGATGACAAGATTGAGAAATACAATAGAATGTACAGGCCATGCAGGTAATACAGACCGGGGATCTATCTGCCGTGAAAGACAGTAATAGATCATGAATATTAGGGCCGTTTCTGTCGACGCTAACTGTGAAAACTTGGCAAGTTTTTTGCGAAATGTATGTTCAAGTCTTCCCTTTCATAAAATTTGCCAAATGAAGTGGTAAGTTTAAATCCCCAAAAACTTGCCAACGGAGGGCTTGGGGAATATCCATAAAAAAAGCTTGGCAAGAAACTTGTTGAATCAGCGAATCTAATTTTCCAAAAACCTTTTCGACTTTTTGTGTTTCGTTAAAAACGATCCTTAGGGACCTGATCTGTGCGACGTGCCTGAAATTGGTGTTTTATCAGGTGCGAGCCCGCAGCTAAGCTGTGCGGGGAGGATCATGATGCCGGCCTCTGTCTGGGGCCGTGTCGCGTGACTCCTTTCGCAGGTGTTGTACGAGTAGTGCGTGCGGACACCAAACTTGACAACTCCCAACAAAGCAGTTGCCGATACTTGTACTCATCAAGTTTGTATCGTCCCCATTTCTTCCCTCCGACGTTTTTCTACAGTACGGGTATTGCCGTTATTTTTTTCCCGCTGAATTTCGTACCGTCGATTTTTTTCCTTTCAAGTCTCAAAATCACAAGCGATAAGGTGCAAATACCGCGTTCCATTTTCAAAGTACCATCCTCGACCGGGACCCACCAGACTATCTGCATGTGAAACGAATACCAGATAGCTGCTGCTGTGATTTATATATTGATAGCTCAATCAACGCGAAGTCCCGCACGCGCGAGGAGAGAACAACTCGCACAAAAAAACGCCCAAGACAAAACAAAAAACCGATCACTCCGATTCGGACAATGTTCCGAACTCCTACTGTAAGGATCATTTGTGTACTGAGATTACAAATCTAAAAAATCCTCGTAACGCGGGACAAGTTATCGCGGGGAACCACAAATAGTAGTAGGACTCATCAATCCCACAAAAACCTATATATTCCGAAAAAAATACAAAGCATACTAATAATAGGTCTCGATTACGGTATTCCCCTCGTAAACAGTACAAAACCAACCCACAATGAATGTATACCACTCTGTCCCGAAATTCAAGCACCGGTTTGACTGAATACTGATGAAAAAAACGTCGTTATATTTAGGGACATGGATACATTTACCACAGGCACGGACGGCAAGCAGAATCGACCGTACCACTCCGGCACATCGCCACGTATCACGTGTAAATCTACGAACAAAAACGATACAGAGTATCCGTCAACTATTAATACGACTGATTGTAAAAATGAGAACGATTGTGTGTAAACTGCACAAAAAAAAAGTTGCACTCGTATTCCCGACCAGCTTTAAAAAAAAAACGTGCATGCAGCTACTCCTACGAAAAGTGTGCACCGGGGTGGAAGTGTGCTCATGCACCACAAGACCCTCCCACCCCTACAGTGCCGGGAAGGGAAAGTTGTTTTGTACCAAGATCAGGTTCCCGTTCGTTCGTATCCACGATGGCCTCCGTCAGCTCCTCCTGGACAAAAAACGAACGGAGCATAAACCCGGAGGCGCACCACACAACAGACAATAGATGGAAGGGAGGGGAATGGGGGATGGACGGGGAGGGCATTTAATTCAGGCCATCATGTGCAGAGAATGCACGCGTCAATCTCACAAGAAACTCGGGTCAACGATATCGCGGGGGAAAACATACTAATCTAATGAGTACCTGGGACGAAACGTAAAGAAAGCACGACCAGAACATGTTAAATGCGTATATACCCACAAGACGAATCAACAATCCCGTTGTACATACAGCGAAGGGGCTGAGGGTAGCTGACCACATGCTAGACTGCTGATGCGCCCTGCCCTGCGCACGGGACCAGCAAAACTGACCGGTATCGCACCGAACTCGATTATAGTTCGATATCCCAACACTAGTCCCAACCATACTGTCAAAAGCTGCTCCAAATCCAAAGGTCTAAGGTACTGTAGAGTCTACAGCCCCCCCCCAGAAAATAAGAATTGAAAAGGGAGAATCGGAATGTCCCGCCGGTGCTAGAGGGCACTACCAGATCGTTTGATGCGTTGTAAAGGCCCCGGCAATCAAGTTTCAGCGCTGTTTTATCTCCCGTGTCTCAACTTGGGGACGAGCCCTTGGGTCAATCGTGAACTCGCCCCCAATGGGGACCGGTTCGGCTCCTATAATTCCTCGCTTCCCCCTGCATGATCTTGACGCTATTCATTGGCAGCAAATGCAAAACGCGCTTGTTGATCTCCCAAAAACTACAGCAGGTCAACCCCTCTGCCTCTCACTAACTTTTTTGCTGAAAATATGGTTGGGTTGGGTATATCGTAGTTTATTTTCTACCGGTGTATATGTACTGGCGAACACAACCACGAAAAAATCAAGTGCTATGGAAAAACCGTGGAAAAACCGACAAAACGCGACGTTTTAAACCGAACTAAGCTTATAGGTTGGGCAATACAAAACTCTGTGGGTTGGTGAGCAAAGCGGAGCAACTTCTGATTCACCTGTTCTTACCAATCGGCTCATTGTTTTGTCGGTTCAAAATGTTTGTAAAACCCAACCTAAATTGAAGAATCGCGAACACCCTGTTGAAACTAGTTTCTTCATTCACGGCGTGAGTTTCAGCGATAAGAAAGAGAAGAAACAACAACAAGAATGAAAAACTTGGTACTCCTTGATTGGAAGTACGTATGTGAAAAAAAGTATGCGAAACGCGCTTTTGAGCTTCCGAAAAAACAGACCTTTTGCCTCCCATTCCATCTTTTTTTTTTCAATTTTGGCCGGTTTTGTAACAACTAAACTAAACTTGAAAAAAAAACATAGACCACCAGGACGGTCGATCGGCTTGCATTTGTTTTCTTGCCTTCTATATCTTCTTGTCAGGAAGCACGTAATAAGGCATAAAAGGAAAACCGAGGAGGTGTGCCGGACTCTTCTCCACACCTCCGTTTCCTTCATGTTCGTGGCATTTTTGGATGAGATGTACACCGAGTAAATCAGTAATGGCGTGGAAAGGCCAGGCCGGTCGGCACCTACCGCAAACAGCGTTGATTTCGCAGAGAGCGGGTGCGATTGTTTTTCGGCGCTTTTCTCGAAAAAACGGTCTAAGAGCGCGCTGAAAAGTCGAACATCGTATTTTCCGGAAGACTCTCGCCCAGATTTTAGTAACGAAAACGTCTCTCGGTTCGGTATCTCGTCACGTAACTATTTTCGTTTTGCAAAACAAAACGAGCGCAGGACAAATCATTGCGCCCTATCGTGCGAACCCAACGTTATTTTACGGTATTCGCGGGGAACTCGTCAACAAACCATGGTTCTCTCCGTCCGACCCCCCCGCGGACGCACGCCACGCACCCTCCCCAGCGTGGACCAAGACCTCAGGGAACGAAGTCACTCCGACAAACGTCCTCCAATGTGGCCGATACGCCACGTTCAGGCACAACCCAGTTCGAGCCCGTGTCGGCCAAAAGGTAAATCATGATTAGTTAATGATGCTTGATAGTAGTAGTAGTAGTGGTAGTCATTTGAATGCTCACAGTTATGCCTGTTTTAGTATGCCCCACGGAAGACCGTGTTCCACCGATCCTGGCACAACGTGAGAGGAAGGAGGCATTTTTTTTCACTCACGAGGGGGGGGGGGAGTTGCTGAAAGTTTATTTCGGTCGTATCATCGTGGTGGGCTTGGCTCGGGTCGCCGAAGTCGCAGCTTTTGCCCCTCTCACCCTTCTCGATCGAGTCCTTACCCTCTTGGACATGCCTAGACCTTGCAAACAACGATGCAGAGGCAGGCAGGCAGCAGACATTCATTTGCCTGGATTTGGGTTGTTGCGTTTAGTTTCCAGCTCTATAGAACACGTCGCAATATTTTATTCTACCCTCAGCGGGCCTCTGGCCAAATAGTGTCCACAGGTGTCTTCATTCCTCTCTCTACTCCCGCGGGTAAATTAGCGTGCCGCAAAAAGATCGATGAATTTGCACAGGAATGCAATCATTCTTCAGCGGTCGGCTTTTCCAGAAGGGGGTGTTGACGGTTTCCAATACCCAACAACGTGGTCGGGAGAGAGAGAGCTTTCCGAAAATACAATGTTCGAATTATAGCGAAACCTTGCTTACCGTTGTCGAGAAAACTATCAATGATAGCGCTGAAAAAAGATCACACCCTTCTGTGCGAACTCGAAGGTCTTCTTACGGTAGGATGGATACGGCTAGACCTCGAAATCAAGAGCGATATGTTTCAACTATCTTGTCCACACCTCGGACGACCTCACCGATTCTTGTTTTTCATCGGGTCGAGACATTTCAAGGCAGAACCGTTTTCGATTTTGTACGAGCTAGCTCATGTTTCCGGATGGTCTCACGTAGCCGTGTAATCTGCTCCATCTAGCACATGTTTCATGGGTCGGACATGTGCCATGCAGACCCTGCATAAACCTCTCACAAGGCGAGTGAGGAACTATTATAGATCATCTAGATCATGGATCTGTCTGAGCTATGATCTTTTCGAAGCTGGGCCGACATATATTTACAGTCCAGAAACAAAAAATGAAAATGTCCCGCTGGTGCTAGAGGGCGCTACCATATCGTTTGATGCATTTGCGCGCACCATCTAGCACATGTTTGTCTCATGGATCGGATTTGCCCTATAAGGCAGATCCCGTACAACCTCTCACAACGGTAGGTGAGGAACTAGATAATCTATAGATGGATCATGATCAATCTGTCTGAGCTGTGATCTTGTCGAAGCTGGGCCAAGCTGTATCGATCTAAACAGCCCTAGAAAAAAAAATGTCCCGCTGGTGCTAGAGGGCACTACCAGATCGTTTGATGCGTTGTAAAGGCCCCGGCAATCAAGTTTCAGCGCTGTTTTATCTCCCGTGTCTCAACTTGGGGACGCGCCCTTGGGTCAAACGTGGACTCGCCCCCAATGGGGACCGGTTTGAACTATGGGCTATCAGTAAAACAAAATACGGATGATTTAGGGTTTAGTGTAAAGCGTCGATAGTGATGACTGTCTTGTCGACGAGACTCTACCATCAAAAACTCAAAATCATGTTGTGGTACACACGCAATCAATTCTTGTTCTGCACACAGATCCCCACACAGACTGTACGAAGCGCATTGTCGACAGGGTTGAATTGCTCCGCAGTAGTTTTGTTCGACAGCCGACAGCGAACACGAAGAGCGGTTCTTCCCGCCCGTGAGGCCCGAGAGACTGCATGACCCTGACCCACCTGCTGCTGCACGCGATGAACACGATGGTTGATTGCCTCGTCGGCGAAATCGCGCCCGTTTCGTAGCACCCTCGACTCTTCTAGAACTGCAATCCCGTTTTGGGGTTCACTCGTATTCCAAGTAGTTTGCCCCCAAAACGGGGACAAATCACTCAAATTCGAAGTAGGTTGTCCCCAAATGTCCCTTTTTGAGGACAGAAGACCCAAATTCGAAGTAGTTTGTCTCCGAAATGGGACTGGCTGCAGTCCTAGGAGACCCTGCTGTCCGTGCCCGCGCTACCCATGGCGACTTTCGATGGCATCTTTCAACCCGACAGGGTGTTAAAGTCAGTTTCCGAGGAGGAGACAACACGCCTCGAACCGCCCTTGCTGCAATGGCTCATGACGAGCCAAGACCCCACCTGGCAGAGAAGGAAACGCGAAGGAACAAAATAGTGTTTTCTTGAAAAATCACACCAGGTCATACCAACCAGGGTACGTGGTAACATTTACCAGTAAATCTTAGCGTCGCAGGTATAGTCACTTCACGTTTCAAAAATACAGGACGGAAATATCACTTCACGTTGCCTGTGGCCGATACTCGTACAAAGAGGCACCCGACTACCCGGGTACACAATCCAAATAACTCGGGTATAATGTCCTTAACCCCAGCATAATTATTCCGGATAAAAATACAGTTTTTGAACAGCAAGCGTGATCAAAAAGGTGGACATACACACCGAATGGTCGCGCAAATCATTCGCATGCTAGTGCTGCGCGACGTTGGGTATCTCGGGCTGTTACTCGTAGAGGTCCCTGCGTAAACAATCCAAAATACCCGGGTATATTTAATATGAATACCAAGGTATAAAATATTGCGTATCCCATGGTCACGGAAAGCACTCGCACTGCGTGCGGTGAGATGGTGATACTGAAATACTGACAACATTGACCCGTCAGCTCACCACCAACAAAAAAAGTGAAGATTATTCATGCCACCCCGCTTGTGGTTAGTCTCCGAGCCAATAAAAAAACGCCTCACGAGCGCGGCAAACCGTGAATCGTCATCTACTCCATGACTGAAAATATCCCGCTGGTGCTAGAGGGCACTACCAGATCGTTTGATGCGTTGTAAAGGCCCCGGCAATCAAGTTTCAGCGCTGTTTTATATCCCGTGTCTCAACTTGGGGACGAGCCCTTGGGTCAATCGTGGACTCGCCCCCAATGGGGACCGGTTCGGCGGGCCGCGCCACACGAGTTATAACTAACACGCAAACTAGTCACGACAACTAAAAACGTGACGAGTAAAAAAAACGGCGTAGCAGTACTGTACCGCAAAACGCCTTCTTTGAGCGAGGGAAGAGGGAAACGTGAAATAACTGGTGTTGTATGTGGGATTCATGGAGAACCACGTGCTTGTATCTATCTGACGGCCCCGTTTGTGGCTCATGTTTTTTCCTTTGACAAACTACCCCGAGGTCAGTTACGCAGTAGTTGGCTTACTCTCTCGCCACCTACCCACTGAACCAGCCAGGTCACAGCCCTACATCGTATCAGTGAAAACTCAACTTCCTACCGCACTACGAGCCTCACTCATATTCCCAAGTGATTTTTTTAATTCCCATTACGCGGACGCAGTGGCAAAGGCGTCACTATAATTCAAACACAAGACGATATCTATAAGTAATGCATGTCCATGTACGTCTGCAGCACCTTTGAAATGCCCGTCTCTGACGAGGGAAGCGGGCACATGCCAACATAGCTGTTGCCCACCCACTCCACAGGCCCATCAGACCAAAGAGGCCGCCTTGCCTCGCTCACCTTGTCTTGCCCGCGATAATCACGACTGTTGATGTTGGCGATCGCTGATTGGTTCGATTGCCTCGTCGGCGCAATTGCGCCCGTTTCGTACCACTGTTGACCGTGAGAAAAATCACGTTTGTGCCAGCGCTTTCGGTAGCAACTTTCGGTGGCCTCAACCCTTCATGGGCTTGAGAGAGAGGGGGGAAGGGGGGAGCGACGACGACGATGACCAAACGATTACAGCGTCAGCCACTTTACTTGGGTTGGGAGACGACGAATCGGTGTCCGAAGTAAATGCATCCTTTCATCCCATAAGAGCAACACGTCGCGTCGAACACGTCACCGATTTTTCGCCGTCACGATCCGGCAAACACGTGTCCCCTCCCGAAAACACCTCCATATATATCTGGAAACCCCTTGCACACGTGCGGTGAAAACCAAGTTCATGAGCCTTAAAACTCGAGTAGTTTTAGTTACGTAACATTTTGAGTCTACGTTCCCTACAATGGCGTCGTCGGCAGGACGTGAGATTCTGAAGAGCGAGGTCCGTGGTTCGAGTCTCGTCTTTATCCCCCAAAAGAAAGGAAAAAAGGGGAATATCTCATGTTCAAGAATCTGTCAAAACTCACTCACTTAGAAAATACCCAGAAAAAACGATGAGAGCAATGCGATCATTGCATACTGAGTCCGGTACCGAGAAGTCGGAGGTGAAACCTTCGATACTAGGAGTCTCATCCGGGTTCCTGACTTACTCGCAAGAAGACATAAGTCAGTTTTAGTGTGGGAGAATGTGGTGGACGCCGAGTTTATCGGCCTTAAATTCGAGCAGCTTTAGTTACGTAACATTCTCAGCCTATATCCCCTACCGGGTACACACGAGTATCATTCGTTGCACCATCTTTCGTGTTTCGTCTCCATCACTCAAGCTGCCCACGTACGCGTGGAAACGGCAAAAAACGAAATCGTAAAATGCGATTGATATCTTGTTCAAAGACTTGAAAAAAACCCGAGGACATTTCGTTCGAAACCCCGGACTTAGCCGCCACTTGCCGTCACGTCACGCGGTTGTCCATTTGCGGTCACGTCCACCAGACAAATCTCCGGCACTCGTTATCTTTTTAGTACTGCAGTCCCGTTTAGGCAACAAACTACTTGGAATTCGTGTGGTTTGTCCCCAAACGGGACTGTAGTCCTAAAAAGGTCAAGATATGCTGTAGTAGTAGTAGATGTGCACGCAAGCAGCATGATCTTACTATTAATACTCGTAGAGGTATATGATGGCCGCAGCACCATCGCGTCAAAGAGCCCCAAAGGCCAACAGCTCCGCCTGATCTTGAGAACGGAGTTCAAGAAGAATGTGGGCGAGACTGATCCTGCCAAGATAGAACAACTGAAGGGAAACGCAATATGAGGGCTCTCAAACTACTTGGTCCATGAATCGGGCAGCAATGACCCGCAGTTGAAGAAGCGTATGGACGCCGTCAAGACGCACGCCTTGTCAGATCTCAAGCAGCACGGGCAGCGGGGCACGCCACGGTGATCAGCGCGCTTGGTTGGCGCTCACTACAGCTCCTTCTGCTTGCGTACTCTTCTGTATTTGTCTTTGACTAGAGCCGGTCGCCCCGGTAGACCAGTGGTCAGCTTCAAAGACCATTGGTATTGGTACCCAAGTTCAAATCCCACCG
>JBBMHQ010091085.1:0-10702 GCA_037834295.1 Postelsia palmaeformis | reverse complement strand
GCGCTCTCAGCAATTGGTACCTTTTTATTTTTTCAAATAAAGTCTCACCAGGGTGGGATTTGAACTTGGGTACCAATACCAATGGTCTTTGAAGCTGACCACTATAACGGCGGACCATAGTTAATAGGACCAAATATTGTTACTAAAAATAGGTAAGTGTATAGGATTTTGTGTGAAACCCAGGTCCTAATAACTATGGCCCTCCGTGATAGTGTACGTAGGTAAAGAAATATTGCATGAACAAAAACTCAACTTTGCACAACCTACGATGATGCTCTTTAGGAGTTTTTGTTCACCAGGGCGTGTCTTAACCCCCTCCCCCCGAAATAGCATGGGGAAGAGGGGAATGAACGGGGCTGCTTGGGGTGATTATTGTAGCTCCGCTCCTATGTGTAAAATGCGAGTCCATGCAGAATCTGTTCGAATGGACATCGAATGAACTCTTTAGCAGTTTGACGGTTTCGTGCCGGTTCGGGCTGTTGGCCTATGATGGGATACGTATTTATAGTACTTGGGATGGTATTTTGATGGTAGACTTGTGAGCTCGCGTGAGCTCACTCCTCCTCCGTGTCTCTACCCTGCGGGCGACCAATAATACATGACGTGAAACATCCACCGATAGGCTGCCATGCAGCCTAGGCTACCCTTGCTTGGGGCTAAACGAACACTCTAGGTGGAAAACATTTGTCTCGTGAGTAACGAAGTTGAAAGATTGAAAACAGGGCCTTGTCGTTCGGGAGCTGCCAGGAGCATCGCAAGACATCTCACGAGGAGAGCTGCTCGGGGCAGTGGCAGCGCTGTCGGAGAACAGCTGAGATAGCAAGACGCATGGGGAGTCGCGGAGAGGAGCAGCCACAACCGTCCGCTGGTGCAGCGAGGAGAGACGCTGCATCATCGGTGTCGGAATTTGCAGGCGGTCGTGGTGGGAGAAGGGAGGCTGATCCCTGAGCAGAAATGCTCGCGCGCATATTTCCCGCGCGCAAAACCGCGTGCACTACGAGTACTGCACGCCAGCAGCAGCAGCAGCAGATGCAGCAGCAGGAGGAGGTCGCGGGTGGGGGATGACGAGGTTAGAATACGTGGCGGCAGGGGGGCCAGGGTGAAGCAGCTGAAGTCCTACGGCGCAAGCCGTGGGCAAGGGAGGAAAGTCCTGCGGTTCAAAGCTGTAGGCAAAGGAGCACCAAAAGTCCTACGACGGTGAAAGCATAACCAGCCGTAGGCATCCCCGCCGTGTGATGCGGCAGGGGATACTACTATAAGTCGCGCGGATTCTGACGCGTACCCTCCGCTACGGGGTGATAAGTGGCGGAGCTGGCAGATATGGGGGTAAAGCGCGGAGCGAGAGGACTTCTGTGATGTCTTTGGCAGCTCTACCACAGTACCCTATTTCTCTGTGAGGTTCTGTAGCTTTCCCATACCCTACAAAAATTGTCTGTGAGGTTCTGTGACACTTTCATACCCTACAGAGAACTTCTCTGTTGTCTGTAACAAGTCCCATACCCCACAGTACATTCTCTGTGACCCTCCACCACAATACCCTATTTCTCTGTGAGGTTCTGTAGCATTTCCATACCCAACAGAAAATATCTGTGACGATCTGTAACACTTTCATACCATACAGAGAACTTCTGTGTTCTCTGTAATCAATACAGTACCCTACAGAGAATACCCGTACCCTACAGAACACACCCTTGGAAGGTTCGCTATACTTTACAACAAACGTTTTACCTCTCTGCTGCGCGCTCACGGAAACTGTTGGCAGCACATATGTTCACCACTCTGGACCAAAGATGTCAGGAGACGGCACTTTATAACCCTTTGACGGACGGCATTATCCCGTTTATTTACCTTGACGGACGCCATACCACTAGAGTTAAATGTGGAACAATCGGGCTGACATCCTTGACCGATGCACGTTTCCCCTTGACTGACGGTCTCCTGACATCTTTGCTCTGGGTGAAAGCAGAAGGAGCCCTTACACATCAACAAGAATACCGTACTGTATGACCCGTAGGTTTCTTCCAGGGAGGTGTATTTTTGGTCGCTGTATCTCGTGTCTCTCTAGGGATACGAACATTTCGGTTAGTACCCCCCCCCCCTCTCTCCACCGTAGCTCGTCCACACTCTCTCATCGCATACGGTGTAGACCCACGATTGAGAAAGAGCCTAATAGAAACGAAAGGCTCACTTTTTGGAGAGCGCTAAGAAAGTTGGGTCGAGAACGGCTCAGTGATGAGCTCTGCACTCAATCCTTAATACTAGAGGCTGTTTGAGGATGGCGCCCGAATAAGAATCCCAGGTTAGCCCAGATTAGGTGCTTTTGTTGGCGGGCCCATACTGTTCCCGAGGGTACTGTACACGTAGGTACCGACTTCCTTTCGCTGGTGGCCCTGCCGCTATGTTGCTGGTTGTCATGACTTTCAAAAGCTCAACGGCTGGCGGACCTTTCGTCTTTTTCGTTTCAGTTGCACCTAACGCCATTGGATAGCTGTACCTGTCTGCGCGTCAACCTACGTCCAGATTCCTCCTCGGGGTAAGGTTGGCGAAATACAGGTGCTGTGGTAAGACGTGATTCACTTCTTGGTTATAGTATCGGAGCGCTTTGTCTCCACCCGAAAACTGGCAAGGTGAATTGTCACACATTATCGTTATGCTTGCTTCCCAACACGCTATATGCCATTCTAACATAAACCGAGTTTACTCGAATAAGTCAGCAGTATCCCTCATACGCTCCTCTGCAAACCGTTTCCTGATTCCCATTCCCCATATCCTTTCAGTTTAGTTAAATACCCTATTCCTCATCAACGGTCCATCTCCAGGTCGTTGGCTGCAATCCTCCGGCCTCTTCACCCCCCCCCCTAGCGGCCTGGCGGTCCCTCAGTTCTAGAGTTTACCGATGCATTGGTCGCAAAATCGCGACCTGTGTGGTCACCGAGATGATCTGGAAGAGACGCTCTTTGCAGTAGTCTTTCCGCGACAGGGACGATCCGTCCGTCCCTCCAACAATATTTGCCGCTGCTTGATCAATCAGATCGCTGCCTTCCTTTCCGAGGCGCCCAGAGCTTCCCACCGCGTGGTCGGCGAGTTTGTAGCTGCGCTCGTCGAAGGACACCTGTCCCGGACGAGCGTAGTGGCTGCGCCTGCGCGCCTCAGAAGTGGAGGCAGCTGATTCGTCTCGGTCAGCGCTGTCTGCCCGGCTGTGGATCCCCGCTTGTGGGTCCGCATACGGGATGTCGAGGAGTATCGGCTGCGAGTTCCCTTTTGCATTATTAGGGGATCCCTTTTGTATTTGGGGACCCTTTGTGCATTAGGGTATCCCCTTTACATACGAAAGACATTCTGTGAGGGTCCCCTAAGCCTTTTGGGTATCTCCTAAGCCTGTTGGGGATCCACCAAGCCTGTGTGGGATCCCCTAAGCCTGCCAGGGATCCCCCAAGCCTGCTGGGTATCCCCTAAGACTGTTGGGGATCCCCTAAGAGGAGAGGGGATCCCCTAACATAAGTGGGGATCCCCTAAGATGCGGGGGGATCCCCTAAGAGGAGAGAGGATCCTCTAAGATACGGGGGGACCCCCTAAGGTACGAGGGGATCCCCTAAGGCAAAGGGATCCCCTAACTGGGCGGATCCCCTAACTCGCAACAGTATCGCTTTATTGCGATACTCTGATGCTGTAGCATCTCCATATTCTCCCGCCTCGATGACAAAGTCCATGCGGAGATCCCTGCTTGCGTATACACGCCATATTAGTAGGGCTGGGCCCTGGTAGCTCTAGTCAGTACACTATGTACTGACCGCGTCATATGCCAGTGCACTAGACTTGAACAGGGCCCAAGTGGTCTCGACGAAGCCGCGACCCCTGCCCCCCCCCCGGCTGGTGAGGGGAGCCCGCTGGAGCGCCCTGCCGGAGGCACGTTTTTGCGTGCTTTGACTTCATTAGAGCTAGTAAATACGGTGTTTTCAGGACCATTTCCAATGAAAATTGGTCGCAGTTTGACAAAGAAATTGATTAATAAAAGAGCAAGAGAAGCGAGCGAAGCGTAAAATGGACAAGGGTGTGCGGAAATACGGAAATACGGCACACTGCAGCATGCAGCCTAGGTACCGAAATAAATGGTGGGACACGGGTTCAAATACTTGTTTGAACAGCGATACCAAATCACTACAGTTCGTGAAATCGCGCCCTCAGCAACGTAAGCATCCACGTACAGATCTATTCATACGTACCTACTGTTCCAAACATTTTTTTCACTCAAGTTTTTCCTTCGCAATGCCTCTAGCCTTGTGTGCTTCGTCTCCCGCTGTGACTGCTTCAGCCGGTCTCGACTTCCCTTCTCGATTGGGGGCCGATACAACTTCCATACTAGTAGCAGCAGCCGCAGCGGCAGCCGCAGCCACAGCAGCCGCAGCAGCAGCAGCAGCAGCAGCAGCAGCAGCAGCAGCAGCAGCAGCAGGAGCAGCGGTGACGGGGCTCGACTACACATAGGGCTCGGTCCCAGGTGCACCGTCAGGATCCACACAGCCCAAGCCATCAGTGGTTGAGGCGGCTTCGTCCATCGTGCTCACAGTCTCCCTCCTGTCTTCCTGTGTCCCCTGTCTTGTTCTAGCTGTGTCCGCGTGCCTTTTCTGCTTTTTACGCTGTGATTCTTGACGGATTTCGCTGTTTACTGAGGCGTTATTGTAAGACGTACGTGGATAGTCAAAGTACTGGCACCCTGGCACCCTCCTCAGCCGGCACAGTAGTATTGCCAGTACAGTAGTACTTGCAGTACATACTGGACCAGGCCCCAGCCCTACATGTTAAAGACATACGACGTAAATATTTATATACAAGCCCGTAGTACGAACAACACTGTAAATGGTATGGTCTAATATTGCCGGGGACCAAAGTAAATAGAACCTCCGGTATACACACAAAACCTATATATTTAGCTATTCTTCCTGACAACATTTGGTCCTATTTACTAGGGACCTCCGTTCAGGACTGACTGTGGTTCCATTGTCGGGACAAACCACTTGAAACTAGAGCTGTATTTAAGTGCATGCGCACTGCAGCACTGAAATCGTTGAGGTGAAAAGCCCCGTCCGTCACTCATGTCCTGGCCAAAACGTAATACGCCTCTTTGAGTGTTGTACGACGGCTCCCAAGGTGAACTATCGCAATATATTCATAGTTATGGTGTGTACGTTCGGCATTTACTGTACTGCATATCAATACTAAAGGAACGAGGACTGTCACAATAGGTCAGATATCTAGGTCGATCGTCGCAGGGAAAAATGATCGGAAGTCGTTGCGCTGAAGTTAGGGTGAAGGGCACCTTTCCGCGCTGTGATTTAGCCTGGAACAGTGACTTCAGAATCTGTTTCTTTGTAGATCGTAGTGTAAAAAGCCGGTATCGTCGTGCCGTCTGCCGTAAATAATGCCGGTTTAATCGCTCGGCACATGTCGGACTGACCAGTGTCGCCGTGTACGAAGTGGCGCCGGTTACCGCTATAACTAGTGCCGGTATTGGTGACTGGCCCATACACACCGCCACTCTTCAGGCACCATTGATATATTGTTTATCATCAACAGGAGGAGCTGAGCTTGAAATAATAGCGAGATTAACAACTACAAAAACTGACAGCAGATGGTTCGTCCTGCACGTTCAAGGTACACCTGGTACACTACAGTACTAATAGTGCATGTACTATAAGCTTATGAAGTCTGCCGTTGTCGCTGTTGGGGCCGCAGGGAGTTGATATGGCTGAAACTTTCCTGCGCGAGATACACATCGCGTTTTCGTTTTCCTTCGTCTCTCTCCTCATTCTCCTTTTCTTGATCACGCTGTTTTGTTCGGTTGCCCCTCCTTACGTATACTGGTATCCCTGTCCCGGATACTACAACAGGCACTTCTTCCTCCTCTGCACTACGGTGCAGTTTAAGCTTTGTTGGCTCAACCTGTTCACTGGGAAATGCAACGCGCCCTTGATTTTCTATTAGTAGGCATCATCGGATGACCATCCTGGCATAAATAAATTGGATCGCGCCAACCAACTCGGCGAGAAAGAAAGGTTCAACGTAACCGGCGAGCGTTGACATAACGGACATGATTCTTAACCCCCTTTATCGTTCACGTTGCACGAACATCGGTCTCATCAACCTCAAAACGCACCTATTTCTCTCGTTGCTATACGTTGAGCCGGTCATCAGGGGTCTCACACCCAACAACTACATCACGTTATACTACAAGTAGTACACTCCGTAGCATTTAGCCACACTGCCCTATCGAAAATTACTCTATATGCAACGCCGCGCACATATAGTGAACAACCCCCCTCCCCGAAAAACAGTTCAAACTTTTAGCACTCCCTCCCCCGCTCGCCTCGAAGGTTGCTTTATAGGCTTCGTTGATAATGCCGACAAAGCAAGACGCTCTCCACAAGGTATCATTTACCCCCAACAAACACGGCCTAAAGCACACAGCACGCACCGCAGGATATTGCCCACCCCCCTGAATACACGCCGTAAAACACACAGCACGCATTGCAGGATATCCCTTGCCCCCCGATAAACACGCCGCAATCAATCACAGTGCTCACTGCAGGGCGGCTTCTATATACCCCCCCAACAGACACGCGACAAATAATCACGATGGCACTACAGGATGCCCGTTATGTACTCCCCGACAGACTCGCCGAAATCGCAATACGCCCTACATGAGAAAAATCAAACCCCAAAAAACACGCCCCAGACCGGGTGTACATACCCCTAAACAGTCGTGGAGTGCAAACCTTCGGCTGACCGGTTCACCGGGGTGCCTTGCGTTTGGCGGGAACCCGTCTGACAAATTAAAAAAAGTATTCTCTTCGATACGCCCTGTGTCCTGTTGGCTTGGGCGCCTCGCTCTCTCTAAGAGTCCTCCTCTCAACTTCGCGTTGAAATCACGAAGACAGACCCCTCCACGCGTCGAGGTGATCTATCAATATAAGAAGCTTTCAGACCGTGAAAATGAGGGGAGGACGCCAGAGTAAATACTCTTGGCGCCCTCCAAAGCGAGATGCTAGCTTCGTGTCCAACGGTGCGAGCTGAGGAGTAGTCCTCGCACTGCTGAATCGGCGTGTATTTGCCTCTTTTTGGTGAATAGTCGGCCGTGATGTCTTATGTTCAGACAGATGCCTTACACAACCACCCCATTTCAAGTTGGTGCCCGATTCAGACAAGGACACATAAAGTGAGCCCGACGCAAATAGACGTAAACCCGGTGCTATCCGCCGCGATATAAAAACATGCCTTTTCGTGGGCTGCGGCGCCTAACTCCACCCAAGAACTGCACCCGCATCATCCCGGGATTCATTGTTCGAAATCAGTCCAGTGTGGTGGGGGACCCGTCTAATTCCACATCCTGGGGGCAAAGTATCCCCACCCACGGGCGGTCGTAGTTCGGACAGTCTTTGGAGCACTGCCTGACAGCTTCGGCCAATATGCGGTGGACAGCGGTGGTGAAGTGCCGTGCATCCCAGAAGACACGCTTCTCCGGATGTTCGCAAACGGTGGCCGACGGGAATCCCTGGTAGCAGTCCTGGCAGGGTGACTCGTGGTCGGCGCACAGGGCGCACTCCTCCCTACACCCTTCCGCACGATCGTCCTAAAATGCATCAGAGAAATAAAGCACAGACATAAAGCACAACATGACTTGGCAAAAAGAAACCACTCGGCTCGTAAGAAACGGTGCCAATGGGGCAGGGGCGGCAATATGTGGCGAAGAGATCAATCTAGGAGCGGAAGAGGCGTTTCTTGAAAAGGGTAGCACGTTTTGACCAGAACACTTCAGTCTGAACGAGGTCCTTAGCCTTGCATTCGCGAGGCTTTGGGCGGGTGGTGTTGAGTAAGTTATGGCTTAAGCGTTTGATGATATTAGTAATTCATCTTCGAGGTGCAGGATATTTCATGAAGAATCAAATACACTTCCTGTTTCAGGAGACGTTTCGTAGACCTCATCGCGTCGAGAAGAGTGTATCAGATGGTATACAGGTGCGAACAAATAGCAGCGGTCGTAGGGATAGCCAGCCGTATCGGGGGGCGATACACAGCTGAAATACCGTTACAACGTCCATGCAGTGCCTGGCAGTGTTTTACAATGATATCCGTAGTATATGTACTGTTGACGCTTTTCGGAATGTTTTTCGATATGTTGCACGTTTTGCTTTGGGAAAAGTGTTTTGGCCGAGGTGCGGCGCTCATTGATGGAGTGACTGAGACGGTTTCGGTGCTGCGGGAGGAGACACAGAAGAAGAGGATCCTACTCTGCGTACGTACACGTTTCCTTCTTGGTTCCCGGAACATTGGTTTTTGCTCCGCCTGGGAATGTGTACAGTAGAAGCGATCGACGCTGAAAATCACGCTGCGCTTCGTCGGAACGTGAACACCTGAACGTACCAAAAAAAATACTAATAGTAGTAGTAGTAGTAGTAGTAGTAGTAGTAGTAGTAGTAGTATGTTAGGAGTAAAAGTAATTCACAAATATTGAACACCATATCACCAAAACGAGGCATCGTCAAAACAGAGCCAAGTGTCTCTAGCGAAGCCGATCGTCGCGATAACCTCGAGCACCGAATCTCACTAGCGATTTAAAGCAACTTCGTGCTTGCAAATCGACGTGGACCGGGTACATCATGCGTATTGAACAAAAAACGGAGATGTTGATGGGCACGTATCGGAATTCCTCAGTAGTCGAGGATCTCCCGCGATCCAAAATTTGTCGACTCTGTGTCTATGTCCGCCGAGAAAGTGCCAGGGAGTGAGTGCCGCCGTCGGGTGGATAATCCAACTATATCCGTCTGATCGGAAACGCGAATCGGAAACGCGAATCGGAAACGCGATACGGGCACGAAAACCACAAAATGTATTTTGCATCCGGTAGCAGAACTGCAGGACGTGTGGATTGGCCGCAAAGGCCCTATATGCACCTAATATATGTTTGCTCACATAGATAAGGGGCGTTGAGGGGGCCACTACGGCTCCAGGTACACCTGATGTTTTGAATGCAAATACAACCATCCTTTAGATAGCCCCAAAAACCGATAGAATGTACCAGGTACCCATCGTCTTGGATGGCCTAAAAAGTAGGATTTATATGTACCAGGGACATACATGTTGATGGCCGACCCGAATCTCCAACTAAGTACCGATACAACGACAAAGGCTCGAGGCAATGACACACCTGGGTCCCCATAATTTCCGCCGTGGAGTCAACGACGAAATCCAAAGACAGGCAAGGGTCATTCAGTGACGACCCCGGGTCAGAAGTGAAGCCCAGGTCCTCGAACACGCCAGGGTCGTCTATCAGAGCCTGCAGCAGAAGTTCACACAGAGAGGAAGAGGGTGACGGGCATAGCGAGGTAGAGTATCACAACAACTAAGATACTGGAGAATAGCATCGTTGGCCTCGACTACCACGCCGTACCTCATCGGGGTAGTGCTTAAGAGCGTGTAATACTGCAAAGCAGCGTGGGTAGAACGTGCGGAGAACGCAAGGATGACCTAGACAGGTCGCAGGGGGGCCGACAGGTCGAACCCACCAGGTGAGAGCTCCTCTGAGGAGTACATGCAAACCAAAACGCCTCAAAAGAAGAGCAGTTTCAATAAAAGCATACTGCTCGTCATTGCTGGTGGATGAAACGAACACATAAAGTATCGGGCGGTTACCATCCGATGCTAGAAGATCAAGGCCCTTACAACTAATTTTTTTGAGACCTGTGTGTCACTGAGACTGGCGACAACATGTACGACGGGTGGCTATTAGTTCGTCAAGTAAGTGTCTAATAATGTAAAAGTTCATCTCGCGGTAGTAGGAGCACCGCCATTCGGCCCATTCTGCACGCGTGATACACTTATCCAGAAACTGCAGCAGTACGCAAAAACTTCCTCCTCAAACTTAGTTCTTAGTAGTATGTAGGTCGCCGTTCATGTGACCAGCTCGACGCCTCACGCTGGGCTTCGCCAAGCTTGGTGCAGGCAATGTATTTATGGTCGGTGAAAATATTCGACGTGCTCCGTCCCGGGATGGGAGGGTCTATCGTCATACGACTGCGGCCATGCATTAAAAATGGGTGCACATACCACTGTGCACATACCACCATAGGGGGTAGCCCGTTGTTTTTGTTGTTGTTGCCTTTTGAGGTAATACTTGTGACAGCCTAATGGCACACTCCTCTACTAAGGGAATATGCCGGCGTCCCGTCTGTGTTGCACACTATCACTTGTTGGCTTGAGTTTCCAGGCCGTTGTTGCTCTTTCCCTCTGCTAACGAAGAAAATTCCTCAACACCAGTTCTGGATTGGAGAGAGCAGATTTTCCATGATTTGCAAAGTTTGGAAATAATTGAAGATATGTATCAATATACGAAGGCGTTCTGCCACTATTCGTGAAACTCTTCAAAAAAAAAAAACAACCTCGTTAATCCATTACTTAGAGAAACAAAATGGAAAATATGGAAGTCTAAAAAATTGCGCGAAAAAAATGTCGAAAACATGGGAAAAAAGCTCTCCGAAAAGAGCGACCCTAGCTTGTAGTACGGAGAGTCCTGGAATGGGGAAGGAGACTCAAAGAAACATATGTTGTGAATAATAGCCCTATCCTATCCTATTCTATCCTATCCTATCCTATCCTATCCTATCCTATCCTATCCTATCCTATCCTATCCTATCCTATCCTATCCTATCCT
>JBBMHQ010091084.1:0-17230 GCA_037834295.1 Postelsia palmaeformis | reverse complement strand
CTTTGCTTGACGTCATCAGCGATATCACCGCCTGCGAGAAGCAATGCCAGTCTGCTCCGAGCAAAACACGCACACAAAGAACGGAAACCATCCACCATCCGGGGTCGGTGGCCCATGATCATTGGATGACACAAAACGGACGGGAAAGCAAAGCACGCCAAGGGGGGAGAGACAAACGGGAAAATAATCGAACGTCAGAGGCGTGTGACACAATACGCGTGGGGAGGAATAAGTCGGGGGTCTCCTAGAAGCGATCCGAACGGCACGCTGAAGCGCTCTCGTTTTCACAACGAACAAAAACATCTGAGGCCATTGACATAACGAAAGACAGGTATGCACGAAGAGGGAGGGGGTGATACTCGATGCAGGCCAAACTGATAACTCACCACGAGGACGACGACTACCTTGGAGGCCGGGGAAGACGTCTATGGGGCACGCGTGGACGTGCAAACAAACGACGTGCTAACGGATAGGGAATACGTACTTCGAACAGAAGTACGGTGCGGATGTTGTTGCTAAAAAAACGATCGCTCAATCGTCAAGTACACTCTGCCGGTGTGGGCCCTCCCTGAACCGGGCGGGAGTTTGCCATGGACCCCCTACGGCTGCCTGCCCCGCTCTCTCACCGCTGCCGATGCACCAACGCTGCCTCGGCCGATCCACCTGCGCCTTAGCAGCCGCCTCAAGGTCCTTCGCCTCCGCTTCCTCTTGCGCCTTTCGGCGCCGTTCGGTAGCGATCCACTCGTCCAGGGGTCGCATGGGCGTGACGTGGGATCGGAGCATGTCCACCGCCACACCCACCTGCAAGGGTTCGTCCAAGCGACAATTCACCGAAGCGGGGGGTGAGGGGAGGGACAAGGGGTAACAAATGACACCAGGTAAAGTTATAAAAAGCGGACAATGTACCACCACAAGAGCATACTGCTAGTTGTACGGTGACATGCATGCAGTGTACCTCCTTAAACGAGCACCTGTATGAGTGTGCCTGTGGCACAGACAGATCCGATCGGCCAGACGATGCAAACGGGCGGAGCGATGCGCCAACGGAGGGCGACCCAATGCATAGCTACTGCAGTAGCTGTATCCCACACTCCCCGCAACGCACCTGGCAGCATAGACACTCTATAGTACAGCAAGACCGTATCTACCTGGTACCTAGTACTGAATATTTGAAAAATATATATATCGACAGAATCTCTGCCCACCTGGTCGCGCCCCCCAGCTACCCGGAGAAGCCGCTGGCCAGTTGGGCACACGCCCGCGCGGGGGTCTTCTGCTTCGAGGAGCTCGAGGCGCACTGAAGTTCGCTCCCTGATCATCTCCGCCAGTTTCGCGCCGCCTTGCACTTGTGTGGTGTCCTGCCAAGCAATCCCGCGACGCGCCAAGACACAAGAGGTCAGCCACTTTGTGCGTGAGTTGCCACCCAGGCGAGTATCGGCAGAACTGTCCAGACAAGACTAGACTAGACAAGAAAAGAAAAGATAAGACAACAGGACAACTATTAAAATGCAGTGCACAGACTCCTCCGCCACTCGAGAAGAACTCGCACCAATGCCCTTACAACCAGGCACGAAATAACACCAGCCGTGTTTTACCAGCCGAAAATACAGCATCCCGAACCAGTAGACCGAACAAAAAACCACGTCAGGCGGGTTCGGAGGGCACGGCACCTTGGATGAAATCATGAAGTCCTCGGCAAGGCGGGGTCCGATCGACGGAGGCGGCGGCGGTGGTGGCGGGGGGGGAGGGGAAGCGCGCGGAGGCAACGGCGGTCCGCCCATCCCTTGAAAGCTCCCCATGCCCATGCCCAAGGTATTGCCCATGCCCATGGCATTGCCCATGCCCATTCCATTGCTCATACCCATTCCGTTGCCCATGCTCATTCCGTTGCCCATGCCGTTGCCATTGCCCATGCCATTGCCGCCCATTCCCATGTTTATTCCCATGTTAATTCCCATGTTAATTCCCATGTTCATTCCCATGTTCATTCCCGTGTTCATTCCCGTGTTCATCCCCATGTTCATGCCCGTGTTCATATCCATGTTAATGTCCATATTCGTGCCGGGCTGCTGCATTTGAGGCAGCATAGGCCCGAAGCGGCTCGAGAAGCGCCTGCCATTGCTGTTGCCGGCCGCTAGCTGACTTTGTTGAGGGTCCACAGGTGCTTGTTTGCCGCTTCCAGTGCTTCTGAGACGCGAAGGTGTGTTTGGCGGGAGTGTACTGTGCGTAAGCGAGGGCGAGAAGATCGAAAACAACAAAACTAAGCGGCTCCGTACTGTTATTGACAGTAGAAACGTACTTTCGCGCTGTGAATACCCACCCACCCGCTCGAGACGATTGTCCAAACGAATACCTAGTACTTGGTACCAGTTTGCATTTGTTCAAGAACAGTGGTCCGTGATATAATCAACTTCTTGCAGTTCAGCGTCAAGCCAAGCCGCAGTGCCTCGTGGGAGGGGGGGAAATACAGTTTTGCCTCGGCGTAAGAATTGAACGGCGATTTTCAGAATATAGCTCAAAATCTCCCACCACGTCTCACTCCTCCAAGCACTGGTTACGCTGTGATAGCCCCCTTCACGAGTGCATGCTGACTAGCGTGAAAGTCAACAGCAGACTGCGCAGCACTATGTACGTACAAACAAGACGAAAGCCAACGACCTACTGAACATGTTTCACGCACAACCACCGTATCGTGTACCGTATCTTGTAAACATGAGCATCGAACAAATTAGGCGAACCCACAGCTGAAGCAAGTTCTTGCAACCATTTTGCCTGGAAGAGAAAAGGAATCGTTTCGGCGAACAAACTCACAGCCGTAAAAATCTGTACCACTATTAAAACAAAACAAACTTGCCTGTCTGAAGCAGACGTAGCGCCCGACGAAGAACCTTCACCTCCCACTGCAGCGCCACTTCCTTGGCCCTTCTTTTTTATGTGTACCACACTGCGCCGTGGAAACATTATCGTTGAGAACAAGAGGGCAGCGAGAGTCTTCGTCGGGCGCCGGCGGCGGGGGCGGGTGCACTCAATGTCATGCACGGTCATAGTCGTATGACCATAGACCCTTGCACCCCTACATCGCCGGAACGGAGAACGTAAGGTTTTCATCGACCAGCCAAGACATCGGGAGGGCGGCGATAACTGCCACCACACATCAACCGATCTGCAGGGATCTGTAGTCCCTGCCCAGTGCAGCCTTCTGGGTTAGCGGAGGACCGGCACAAGGTCCTGGCATTGAATCAAGTCGTGGAAGCACACCCAACCATGACGCAAAAGGCTCTCAAGCAACAAGGGAGTAACCGCAGAGAATAATTCGGCACACGGCCACCCACGCCTTAGCCAGGGTTTCCGAGGCCGACAGGTAGACCTGGTAATTATTAATAGGACGAAAAACAAACCCAGCCGGTATGGGTGAAATTGTGGCACTGCTGTTACTTTAGTGCAAACATAGTAACGATATGAACATGATACTGGAGCAGTAGGATAGTAGGAGGACCACTCGTTTGGAGCGCGTGAAGGCCTACTAGCTATTTGCCTACTTTTGGCGGTTTGACTACTGTACTGGTTTACTGGTTTAATACACAACTTTCGAAAGTATAGTGGATGGCCAGGGTCGGTGAGGTATGAGTAGAGGGGTCAGAGGTCTCCTATAACAGACCTGGTATCATATTTGGTTTTGCGTCACTCTTGTGCCGTTCTTGTTGGAGAGAACTGAGTGTGGCTACAATGATACCATAGATATATACTTTGAAGAATATATACACTAGATAGATAGATAGATAGACAGACAGATGGGTAAATAGTTAGATAGATAGACAGATGCGTGAACAGTTAGATAGATAGATGGATGGACAAATATAGTAGATACATAGATGGATAGATAGATAGATGTATAAAGAGGTCTACTGTAGACAGGTTGTCTAGCCGTCTGTATTTTCGGATCTACCTGTTTTTGTGGCTGCACAAACAGCAGCGGTCCTACATTTAGGGGAACTTTAACTCTTATCATGCGAAAACCACCTACGAGTGTGATACCCTACTTTCATCCTATGATATATTGCCGTATAGTGGCTTCCCTGTCAGTGCCTGGGGCTCACCGGTGCGACTCTTGTCCCACGGCACAAGGTAAAGGGCGCCTGAAACGACTCAAGATAACGCCAACACAATTCTAACACGCTCCCGAACTCCCTTGCACCGATCGAAAATTGATTCCTCCTGTCTTGCCTCGGATCACAATCTGAGGTCTTCGGCAAGGTCCAATAGGTATGCATACCTGACTAAAAATACCGCACAGGCTGAAAGCGAGCGACTACTGTAGTCAGTATTGCTATTTCATGGATCAGGTCAAGCACACCGCTCGTGCGTATAGGTATACGAAGCGAGCGATTTTTCAAGCATCGACGACGCACCTGTCGCTCTCCTCCCAAATTTGCCACTTGTCGATGCCCTGAATTTTGCCCCGCACGCCGACGAGGTCTTCTTCCAGCTCGTCGAGCACCGTCTCCCCCTCCCCGACGTAGAGCAGCATGTGCGTCTTGGTCTCAGCCTTGAAGCGTTTCACCTTTTACAACAACCAAAACAAGTGGAGGTGGATGGGTGAGTGAGTGAGTGAGTGAGTGAGTGGGTGAGTGGGTGGGCGGGTTGGCGAGTAGGCGAATGGGTAGGTGGATGGAGAATATTGGTCAGAGTAATGGGTGCACCGTGACGCACAACAAAGAGAGGAAAAACGCACGGGGGGGACAAACACGGTAGAAAGACAGCAGAGCGTAAAGAAGCAACGGCCGCGTTCTGGCGCCAACATGCTTGACCAAGACTTCGCCCAGCATGCGATTACAAGAGAGGATCCCCGGCTCTTCGCACGTCGTGCCTCTGGTGCGCCAAGTGCAGTGACACTTTACTACTACCGCGGCTCCTGTCACAACGATGCGACACCCTATGTATGATTCGCGGTGAAAACACCTCTCCCGGAGACACACAAGCCGTCGGCCGCATTCAGCGTGACTTTTTCGTCGCGAGTATTGTAGAGACACCTCAATCACATCAATCACCTCAATCACCTCAATCACCTCAATCACCTCAATCATCCCGGCATCGAGACAACAAGATTACGAGTGCAAGGGTTATCTTGAAAAAATACCAGACGGGGGCAGCCAGGTGCCACCTGACGGAGGATTTTCCCGCCGATAGTCGAAAACCGTGAAGTCACATCAGGCTATTGAACTTGCTCCTGCTTTCCTGTATTTTTCTATTCTGGAATTGTTGGCGCCTGTCTTGAGGCCACCGACCAAAAATATGGCAATGAGGGGCAATGGGACAATGTGAAAACAATCAAGAACAGTAACAGCACCATCAATATGGCAATGAGGGGCAATGGGACAACGTGAAAACAATAAGAACAGCAACAGCACCATCAGCATCACCACCACCAACGACAACACCGCCAACGGCAACAGGAACGAACAAACCACAACCGCAACCGCCACCGAAAACACCATCAATCACCAATCACCAATCAACAACAATAAATCATTCGCCAACTACTGTATCATCAATCAACACCAACAATAACAACACCGAACAGTACCTCCGCCTCGAAGTAGGTGCAGTCGCCATCGAAGTACACTCGCACTTTCCGTCCGATTAGCCCCTCAGGGTTGGCGTACTCATTGCCCTTTGGAGTGCGCCACACGCCCATCGCCTGCGCCCGACCTCTGGCAAACGGGCCCCCTCCGGGCTCGACGTTGGGATTCAGCACCTCGATCGTCCCCCTGCGGCGTACAGGACGTAAGCGTTGAGTGTTTGGAAAGACAGCGTTGGTTATTACAGAATTTGGTACCCCCTTAAGCCAACACAAGCCAAGACGGGCACATTGGAAGCTCACACTCTCGACGCCAGCGGACACGAGAGACAGCAGCAACACTCTCCCGCGACAGCCACTGTGCGCGATTAACCGCGATTGGGGGACAAACGGAAGAAAAAATCAGACTCGGACAATCTTTGCTGCAACAATTTCCAGTCAGGTCGCCATTGCATTTGCGGCCTCCTTTATTTGCGACGTGCTGCCCCTATTTCGTAGTCTGTGCCCACAGAGCTTACACAAAGCATTTATTTACGATTGTCTGTGCCAACAGAGCTTACACAAAGTATTTCTTTACGATTGAGATTGAACACGGACGTTGGGTGTGCTGGCTGTCGATGGGCAAAAACAAACAGCTTTGACGTGAAAAACACGCACACGGGATGATCCACTAAAATCACTACAAATCCCGCAGTTTTTCCAAGTAGTCCGCACCAACACCGTGGGTCGAGTTCCACAAGGGTCAACACGCGTCAAGCGATATATTTAAAGGACTTGTGGAAAAAAACAAACAGCGCGATGTGCTATGCGAGATGTGCTGCTGTCCACGCCGACATTGCGCTGTTTTTTCTTTGCACGGATGCTGCGTGCAGCAGGCGGCAGGTCTTGCCGTGTCGCGGGCAAGACCGAAACAGCCCTCAAAAAATCGATTTAAAACAGTCTAAACCCGTAACAAAACGAACATCCCGGTGTGCGCGTTCGGCACGAACGGCTTCGCGTGGGAGCGGCTTGGCTGCTGAAGAGGCTGCAGCTGCCATGTTTCGGTCTCCGCATCCTTGGCCGCTGTTATTCGTAAAAAGGTATACTTTGTACCAGTATATGGTACCGCTAAGTAAATATCATATTTATTGATAGTTGGCCCCGGGTGCCGTTCGTTGCGAAGGGGTGCTTATAAAGTTGCGTACTGGTAGGTAACATCGCGGTACAACGGCAAGCAAGAGTAAACAGTACGGTATACTCGTACCTGGTACTTCAAGTAGAGGGATGTGGAAGCCCCGGGGATGATACACACTAGTCCCCTGGTTTACGGTTATAACGGATGGGCAGCATTAAACCCCGATTTATGGTTAGTACCGGTAAGGTACTCTGTGCGGGATACTTCACCCGTGAAAACAGCCCCCGGTACAGCGCACGCACGACAGCAATCACTGCATTTAGTTACCTGCACGATGGCGTGCCGCAGAGACATTTCGTGGCCTCTCGCAGTTCATGCGCCTCCCACTGGTAGTCGAATGACAGCTCCTGGAACAGAAGGGGGGAAGCAGGCAAAGGGCGGAGCAGTGAGACGGCCGTTTCGTCGCGACTCAATGCGTTGCTTGTAATGCTTTTCATACGCTGCCACTATAGCCGGGTTCAAGAATGGCTTCACCAACGACGCAGAAACAAAAAAACGAAAAAAACTGCGCGTGAGTAACGCCGTGCTAAAGCGTGAGAAGCAGCAAGCAATCTTGACTGAAAACGAGCAGGCACGTTTACTCTCAAGCATGCCATGCGCGCCGGTCCCGGGAAAGGACACGGTGTCTGGCATCATCGTCTCGTCGCGAGAGAAGCGGGGACCTCCAGCGACGGATTTTACCGTCATGGCGTGCGTGCCACTGCGAAGCAAGCATTTTTTCCGTGCGTGACGGTTTACACAAGGTACACGATACGAGGGCACACCACATCCGACACGATACACGAAATACAACAAGCAGTACACGACAAGGCACAGTGCATGGCAATGGTGATGGATGCTTCATGTGTGCACCTTGCAACACAGCACACCCGCAACTGGGGCGGGGGTGAACAACAGCCGCGGAGCAAAAGCCGGAACGATGTATGCGCCAATAAGCACATCCCTACCAGTTACGAGAAGTGGCCTGCTTGCAAGGACGCACCTCTCCGATCTCCATGCCTCGAAGCGAGAACACCGCACAGCGCGGTTGGCCAACGGCGGTCCACTGCTCGAGACGGCAAGTGGGCTCGCAGGAATGGTTGACGAAGCGAGCAATGCCGCCTTTCCTCTTGGCGTCCAGGTACCTGTTCCCGGCGCGGAAGCAGCGTACCGGGGACCGAACGTTGGAAGGGAGGAAGGCGTCTCGCCACACGAACAGACATATTGCACATTAAACCCAGGCGGCTACGACGGCATAGCTCCTGGGTGTCTGGTTGTGTCGAGCTACCGTTACTCGCGTACAGCGATGCACAACATGCCAAAAGGACTCCAAAGGCGCTGAAAACTACAAGGCATAACCGCGTCCCCCTCGGGGGGGCACGAGACAGCACCCGACACAAGGAGACAGCCTCGACGAAGACCGACCGTACAACTCTCACGTGTTGTCGCCAAGCTGCATCATGTACAGCTTGCGAGTGCCGGCGCTTGAGATCATGCGTTTGTTCAGCTCCTTCCTCGTGATGATCTGTAAAAATGGACACGTTACACGATCACAAACGCACAAAGTTGGTCAGCTTTCATGTGAATTCAAAGAAATGAAGCCCAGTACCGTCTTCTCCGGCATCTCTTGAGTAAACCAAAACAACGAAATCTCTCAAATGACAAATGACAGTATATCACACCAGTGCCAGGTAATGTCAATAACATGCAAGCAAACAAGGCATGCCGTTTTCGACGGACAACGCAAACACTTACGAAAGCGGCGGCCCCCGCGCTGAAGCTGCAGGGGCTGGCAAAGTAGCCATGCCTGCGATGGGGGGCCCAAAGACTTCACGATGTTCTACTGCAATAAAGGAGTTGCACTCATTATAAGCAGTCTTTGTCCCCTCTAAAGTGGGTATGAGGCAGTTAGAGAGGGGTAAATGACATGTAGTAGGCAAAACAAGGCTAACGGGAGCGCTGGTGGCATGTATAACACAGCTGATACTCATTGTAGCAGCCTCATACGCACCTCCCCGACATACTCGGCGATGAACTGGCCTTTCGACACCGGCTCGAGCAGCTTGAGACCCATCCCTTTCCCCTCGGCACTGAATACCTCCACCTTGGCGTTCTCTCGCCTCTAGACACATTAACAACAGCACGGAGGAGGACGACGAAGAAGAGGACGAGGAGGAAAACAGGAACAGAGAGAGAGAGAAAAAAACACCCGGTCAGCGGCCGGAATGACAGGTGACAGGTGATGTAAAAAAAATAGTAGCAAGAACGGGTGACCCCTAAAACGAGTGAGTCGTACTGATCGATTGATTGACATATTGAAGGGACAACGTGGAGACACAGTACGAAGCCCTGCGCTGTGATAACTGCTGATGACGTGCAGTGAAAGTAAAAACAGCAACACTGCGCTTGAAAGCAAAAAACACGAATCCTTACCCTTGGCAAGACTAGCAAGAACAGCAACACTGCTGACAGCACACCTGGATGCGTTGGTTTCTGCACCCGCGGTGGCACCCGCCCATCCTGCACTCCTGCATTGTCGCGTAGTTGTGGCAAGAGTTGTCGTAGCACGTTGGGGCATTCGAGTTGCCCACGGGCATGCAGTTGCACTCGTGCTCTTCCATCTCCACGTCCAAGTCGTCTTCGAGTGATGCAAAGCCAGGCCGAACGAAAAACGCGGGGAGCACAAGTACGCAATAATTATTTTTCCAGAGTATACACATACCGGTACCACACACCAGGATTGATGGGCGCAGGTATTTATAACTTTAGGCACAAGCCTGCGGGAGAAAATTACAGAAGAGACACTACAATGCATGCTGATATTTTAGTGTTCCCGTTTATGCTGTGGCTGTTTGGGGGAAACCCTCGAGTTTGGTGGGGTCAGGTCGGCATGGGATCAGGGTGCCGAGTGGGTCTTGCCAGAGGCTAATGTACGAGTACCTAAGATCAATTTGGAGGGCTGGGTGCGGGCGCCATCAAGTCGGTGTCGGATGGGGGTGCCAAGCGGGAGAAGCGACAGTATTGACCTGTGAAACTAGTCTACTACATATCCAAATATTTCCTAATACTAGTGGTTCCTTCCTGTCATTCGTATCGGTGACGTGGCGTGCTTCGGAGCTGACAAAATATACCCGGGTGGTCGGGTAAATATTAAGGCCGGCGGGCTCCCATGAATAAGTTGTCTGGTACCAGGGAAGGGCGAGCAGGCGTTTCGCCAATATATACAAACGACTTGGAAATAGACTAACGGGTTCGCAAACAAGATCAACAATAATTTCTCCCGGAACTAAAAAACTGCTGGAATTAAACAAACATCCAGGGACGTTTGGCCCGCGTTGGCCTTTCTTGTAGCAAGAATTAAGTGAAGTATTATCTCTCACAGGATCGTAGTTTCTTTTTCTGCACTTGTTGCGGGTACGTCAGCTTGTAGTACTTCACAAGATTCGTGAGGAGACCAGCGAACTTTTGGCGAAATCCACGGGTGATGTAGCCATGGTACTACAGCAGTTCCGGCGCGTGAAATGAAGCCTTTACCGATGTTGCGAGCTTTTGGTGTTGTTGGTTCGCAACACCGACTATGCGAAATCACCCCGTGAGTCGCGTCTGGCTTCCTACGTACAACTGCTCTCTAGTGCACCCGGTGCCCTCACACAGCCCATAAGGAGCGGAACTCATTTTTGGGGCTGTGGTTGCTTGTGGGGGGCTGCTGCTGTGGGTGCTCCACAAGCGCAGTTCAAACTTTCAGTTGGGGGGTTGTTTTTGTCTGTTTTGGTGTCGAAAAAATTCGACTACTGTCCCAAGCTCGAGGTGTAGACCTCCATTGAAAAAAAGCGGACGTCCAACCAGAGAGAATCGCGAGCAGCTGAAGATTAATGAAACAATACGCTGAAAAACTCGCTCTCTGCTAAGGCACGAGTCGGCCAAAGGTCCACATGAGCGTATCAAAATAGCGGCGCAACCAACTGTGCCGAAAACATATCTAGATTGAGAGTCAACCGGAAACCCCGGGATGGGTGGCGTATACGATCCGTCGTGGCCTTCATACTACTGTAGATTCTGAAATACACCCAAGTTCTTAGTACGCGCCTGGAGGCCCACGTAATTTTGTACTCTTAATACGGCACAACTGTCTTTTCGTGGGCACGGGGTAGAGACCTTAGCTATGAGCTATCAGACGTACCCACAGGGCGAGAACATAGGCATGTTGGACGAAAACTACCCAGGCATTCTGTAGGGTACTTACTGCTCGTGCTGTCGTTTCAAGTTTCAAATGGTAGCTGTTATAGTATCTGGCACCAGGTACCAGGTATCATACTCGTACTGACAGCACTTACAAAAGCAGTTCGTAGCAAGACAACTGCATACTCCAACCAGGCACCTGACGGCGCGAGTCATCCGACAATCGTTGATCGGTAAGCGGTACCAGGTACCAGGTGTTCGGTAAAACCTGCTATCTGCAGTACTTTCTTCCTTCTTCCTTCTTCTTCCTTTTTCTTTCTCTTCCCTTTAGTTATCTCCGCCCTTCCTTTCTCTCTCCATCCTATGTTACCAGTCGTAACTCAGATTCGGGGGTACGTCACATAGCAGGCTCTTCTCCCCTCTGCCCATTCCGGCTCGTACCTTCTTCTTGTTCGAGAGAAGGCTTGAAGCCATTTCTTCCCTCATCGACTCGCGTCGATTCGAGCCTACCCACGCTAGGCGCTCTCAGCAAAAATGTCAGGAGACATGTCAGTGTCAAGCTGTCTGTCTGTCAAGGCTGTATGTCAAGGCAAACCCATCAGTCTAGACGTATGTCCCCTACCCCCCCTAGCAGAAAAAAAAATCATTACATGTGTGGAAACCCCTATTTTTCTACTTTTACGTGCAGCTGTTATACTCGTCTTACATGGAGTTTGTTCTAAAATATCGTGATTCTGCAAGTCCTGCATTTTTCTGTGGATCGGACTCGGAAATGTATAAAAATGCCGAAAAAACAAACAAACAGGAAAACACACCACTTTCGACAACATTTCAGGCGTTTCAGGAAGAACGGGGATTTATCGTAGCGTCCCCGGGCTTTGGCCGTCAAGGATGCCTGTCAAGACATATGCCTTGACGGTGTCTGTCAAGAGGTACAAGTGCTGCCTTCCGACATATTCAGCTGTCAGCAGCTGATACCTTTTATGCTATTTTTGAAAATGAATAAATCATCACTACGGTGGGAGTTGCACTCACGGAATCAACTATATTAACAGGAGCATTCGAGGACACCACTGAGCCACCGGGGCGACCGGATTTGTGCCTCGGAAACAAACGAATGTAGCTGCACCGACATATCGACCTGACCCGACCCAATCCCACGGGGAACTGAACTCACTTTTTCCGGCAGCGACTCCTTGAGAAGTACCGGCGCTACCGCCGTACCCCTTAGTCCCAGGCCCCGCCATGTTACTCTCCAAGAGGTCGAAGTCTTGCCAGCCCTCAGTCCCCCAGGTGGCTTTTAATCGCTCGAACAGGGTGGGGGAGGGCGGCGCGGGTGTGCGCTCCGAGCGAGGGTTGGATCGAGACCTCGAACGAGACCTCGAACGAGATCGGGAACGGGACAACTCCCGCGCGTGTCCCTTCTTTCTCCTGCTGCTGCTGGTGGTGTTGCTGCTGTTGGTGGTGCTGTTGCTATTGCTAGTGCTGCTGTTGTTATTGGCGGAGGTAGCGAAGGGTGGGAACAACGCACGGTGGCGGGATCCACTGCTCTCGCCGGGGTTGATCTGATTACCGCTGCCGCCGGCTTGTTCGTTGGGTTTGCTGCTCGCCTCCGCGCTGCCGTTCTGTCGTTCCGATGACGATTTGCTCGTGTTGATGTCAGGGTCAGTAGCAACAGCAGTAACACTTTCGGTGGCACCTCCGCTGATGATGCCATCGTCCTTCTCGTCGTTGTTGCTGGTCAGGGGGTTGGCTTTGGCTTTGGCTTCGGCTTTAGTGTCGGTGTTGATGTTCATGTTCACGTTACCGTCGGCGTCGGCGTCGGCGTTGGTGTTGGTAGCATCAGTGTCGGTGTTGGTGATGCTGTTGTTGGTGGTGGTGGTGGCGATGGCACTTTGGTCGGGGTCGCCGTCGGCATAGTAGGTAGAGTAGTCGCCTTCAGCGGACTTTTTGAGCCTCTTGGGCGAGTGACTGCTCAAGGCGTTATGGAGTTTGGATAAAAAACATTTTGATATTATTACTAATAGTTTGGTCTGGAAGCTGGAGAGGTCAGTCTATCGACGAGTGAACGAGCGTAACTACCCGGTATCAAAAAGAGGGTGGGGACCTGGTCTACGTATAATTGAATTGCGATGGGGGACGATATTTCTCACGTATTTCTCACGTATTTCACCTTCGAAAAGTAAATTCATTGTTGATGAATCATACCGTGTAGTTACGACTTGCTGTAGTTCGTTGCAAGGACCCCTCCTTCGGAGAGGGAAATACCGTACATGGGCACAGCCTTGGTCCCCATCACGGCCGAGACCGTCCAAACTTTGAGGTCCACCTGACGTACACCACCACAAAAAGCGCGCGCTTCGCACAACACGCGGATGCGCGGGCCAAGAGAGAACGACATGTGTCTTGTCTCTAGTCCGGTCGCGATGCTCTCCATAAACACCTTCCGACACAATACAAACCTTCGGAGAATGAAATAAATACCAATCAATCACGAGGGTTATGATTATCATGCTCACGATTCACCACAAGTCTTGCCGGGGCATCGCACATATTCAACAGTTGTCGGCGGTACCCCGTCCGCTACTATGAACACCAACATCACCTGCCGCCCGAGTCGTCGTTGTCATCGCTATCCATCAAGACATCATCATCATCGTCGTTCTTTGGCGAAGGAGTATTAATGGATCCGTCGTCAGTCGGGTCCTCCATATCGCTCCCCTTGTCTCGCAAGCAGAGCTTCGTCTAGTCACCGAGACAAGAAAATTAATCCTGCCCTGCGCAGCGATGACGCGAGGAAGCACCTACCCGTGCCGCACAAGCCTTGGCTTTTGTGTCGCCACATCTGCGCTCCGCCGACCACGTTATACGCCTTCCAATAAATGCAACACCTTTTTCGTTCAAATCTAACGTCCATCTCGACTCTTGACGCAGGATAGCAGGTGCAGGTGAGATAGTGACCATATCTCACAGGCGACTCGTGCAAACTTTCGGGGGGCTGGGCTTAAAAAAAAACCCATTCCGTGCAGCAGCGCATGTATCATCCTGTTAAGCGACAGCGAGCATTGGACGAGCAAGGCATGGCAGCATTCCCTTACAAAGAACATGTGACTCCTAGTCCACTACACGGGGGTGGCCGGCAAGGACAGAGCGGGGCAGGGGGCGACCTCCGGCTTGACGTAGCTTCCAGTCTGAACCGCACGGAAGCGGATATCCTGGGCATAATGATCGAGGCTGTGAATCTGTCTCACGCAAAGACGGTTGTACGGGTTGCGGGCGGATGGGTTCGGGACAAGCTACTTGGGCTCGAGGTGAAGTTGATCCACGACTGCAGCAGTACTACTTGCGAGTATTAATAAATATTAAAATTAATAGTGCCGGTCGCCCCGGTAGACTAGTGGTCAGCTTCAAAGACCATCGGTATTGGTACCCAAGTTCAAATCCCACCGGCTCGTGGTGAGACTTTATTTGAAAAAATAAGAGGTACCAATTGCTGAGAGCGCCTTCGTTGCGTGGGTAGGCGGAATTCGACGCAAGTCGACGAGGGAAGAAAGTGCTGAAATCTTCTCGCGATAGAAATGCAAGGCAAGTACCGTAGTGGGGAGGAGGGAGAAGAGCCCACTTAGTGACCCCGGATCTGAGTTACGAGTAAAGAGGGAGAGAGAGAAGAAGGGCGAAGATAATAAATGGGACGGACAAAAAAAAAAAAAAAACGCACACGGCGTCCCCGGTGGCTTGATAGGTAGTCCGCGCACCTGTCAAGATCAATTTCGGGGGTTCAAGTCTCACCGAGTGCATGCCCAGGGGCTTTTTCTCCCATAAAATAAATTGAATAGCGGAAAGCGCGAGAGCGTGAGTCAGCTAAAATTCGATGAAAATCGACGAGCAGTGGGAATGCTGAACCCTATGCACGATACAAAAAATGGCACGTACCGGCGGGGAGAAGGGTAGACACCTGTGTCCACAGCTTGTCCAGAAGGGCATCGAGGGTAACACCTCCTCCGAACTAGGCTGGAAGGTGGAAGTGATGACTAAAAAAAAAAAAAAAACGCGTACGAGTACTGTTCTCTCATTCCAAGTAGTTTGTCCCCAAACGCTTGCATGCAAGTTGTCGTACATACTCGAGCTTGGTGGAAGCGATGTCGGCCTCGTTGGTTAAACCCGACGTGCTCCGTCCCGGGATTGCAGGGATGCGAGGCTCTCTCGACTTCGGCCATGCATGGCAATGAGTGCACCCTCCCACCCACCGACCCCAGCCCCCACGGGTGTCCACGAGTTTTCACCGCACCTCACCATGCTATTTCCTATTTTTCCTTCGCACCTGAAGTGCCGAAACGCCGAGGGGGAAGGCACACGCTCGACGTCACGCTGCTTACGCCTTGTGGAAAAGGAACGCGCCGAGATCCGTTCGCCCGCCGACAGGCTGGTTGTTGTGTGTGTATTGGTGTGTATGTTCGACTCAAAATATTTTCCAATTCTGCCGTTGTGCCCCACGTGTGGTGTTGCGCACTTCTATATTATCGCTGGATCTATACTCGTACGTACAGCAGTACTCGTATGGAACTCGGAAGACGAGCTTTCAGCCAAATCGTGGAGCTCAACACACACGGCTCCCCACAAGGTTGGAATTTGGAGCTGGTGCGAACAGATCATCTGTGTTCCGGCTCTCGATACTCGCGGTCGCATACGCAGGGGTCGGGCGAACTATGCCTGAAATAAGTAGAGGCCACAGATGAATCCAGGGATGCGTATTTCCCCGGGTGGAGCCGGAATTTTTCCGGGAGCAAGCCCTTTTCAGCGTTTCCGAAAAAAAACTAATTTCCTCTTTTCCAAGGACAGAGTAAGGCATGATTCCAAGGCGGGGGAAAAAAATCCCGGTAGCCCATTTACTGCATGGAGTCTACGATTCGTTTAGGCCTTCGGGACTTCCTTTTCTGCGGTTCCGCTCTACGTACTCGTAATATCATGTACCAGGTGCCCACAATCTGGGTATCCCAATAAGGGTGACCGGTTGCATTTATGTTTCATTTTGTTTTTCCTTGCCCTCGTTGGCTCGAGAAAAATGTACATATGGGGGTTCGTACGCAACTTTCGACGGCCCATATATCGGGAACTGATAATCACGACTACGTAGGCGATATTTATATAACGACTACGGGGACGTTTACGAGCCATCCCCGGGTTTTAGGCCTTGCGTTTCGAAATTTCCCGTTGCAGCCGTCCTCTCAGCATACCCACCAACCCCGACCAGCCTGCAACAACAACAGCTGAGCCCTGCATCAGCGTCTTTCTTGCGGAATGAACCCTGAACTCTATTAATAGGTAATTACCAGATATCACGTCAAGTCCCGTCGTTGTTATTCTCACAACCCTAAATGCCGACAACTAACCCTATCCCCAACCCTAACCCTATCCTCAACCCTAACCCTGTTCTCAACCCGAAACACAAGGCCTGAAATCCGGGGATGGGACATAAAGGCCCCCGTAGTCATGATGTAAATAAATCCCGCCTACGTAGTCGTGATTATCAACTTGAAAAAACAGGGGATTCCATTCAATTTGGGAGGCTCGGTTTGGTGGTGGTGGGGGGGGTGTACTCAATATTATGCATGGCCGTAGTCGTGTGACCATAGATCCTCGCATCCCTACAGTACAGTGCCGGGACGGAGCACGTCGAGTTTTCACCGACCAGACAGAGGTTTTGGTGGGGAACGGGTTAGGGGAGACGCCGAATTTCCTTCCAAAAAAATAATCATCGGGCCCTATTACGTTCGGTTGATTTCCGCTACCGGGAAATACCTATCCCTTGATCAATCTGTCGAATTCGCTCTTGTGTTTACGGCAGCAGTGCTTCTGCTTGTGTGCAAGACAGCAGCAGTACTATCGTACTGTTATACGATTATGACACGAGGCACTCCCCACTGTTAGTACTACTAGGTAGGCAAGCAAGGGGACCATGTTTGCGAGTGTCGTTTGTAAAACAAACATCGCCGTATGTCCAAAGTATCACCATATGACCATCGCGAAGGAAGCAAATCGCCCATGAATCGTCGGAGATACAACCTCGCGGCCATCCGTCGTGTTGTACATATGCACATGTCACGTACTGCTGTATTGATTCACTGCATCAATAGTATGAATACGTCAGCCGAGCTAGTATGGGTACACTTGAATACATACTGCTAGCTACATTATCATACTGCTTGCCATTCGATAATGTGTACGAGTGTCGTTCTAAAAAAAGACAACAGAAAGTGAAGAACTCTCCAGAACAAAAGCGCGGCAGTATCATGCGACATACCAAAACTGATGTGACGCTC
>JBBMHQ010091073.1:0-10702 GCA_037834295.1 Postelsia palmaeformis | reverse complement strand
CTCCACGTGGGATTTGAACTTGGGTACCAATACCAATGGTCTTTGAAGCTGACCACTGGTCTACCGGGGCGACCGGTGTTTATGTGTACCAATATTAATACTCGTATGATTTGCTCTACGCATGGTTCCGTTCATTCTTGTTTGTGTGAGGTATTTTCTCCCTATTTTCTTCTACTTCAGAGTCATTGTAGTTCGGCCTGCGAACCTCGAAGTACATTTTTGCCAATGGCATCAACAGCAGCAAGTAGCCTTAAAAAGAAGAGCATGCATGCTCAGCCAGTAATATACGGCACATGTCCACAACAGCACTGCGCAACATCTCAAAACCTATGTCGATGAATACATGAAATATCGACGAGTAGAGGCGAACAACAAAAGAGAAAAAATGCCTTTTTGTGTAATATCGTACGATACGTACGTACGACCTGTCGACACAGAGAAGGAAGTGATCTGCGGGCACAGCAGTGCCAGTTTTATCTGATCTGCAATTCGGCTTCAATGGTTATACAGCAGTACGCTCGTATGTATACATCATACGACGTACCTCAACGATAACCTCGTAATAACGCAGGATGGTTATGTTTTCTCAGCGTTTCCTTGCTCATTTCCCACGGGTTTTTTTTTCGCCGGTTGTTGGTACTTGTAAGCCAGACTCAGTTTACACACATATCTGGCTCTTCTTCCCCCCCCAATTCCCCACTACGGTCGGTTCCTTGATTTTTTATCTTGAGAAGACTTCATCCGGTCCCTTCTTCCATCGTCGATTTTTGTCTCTCGCTCATGTTTTCTAGTCTGTCGGCAAACGTATACGTACGCATGATATCACACTTTACGGTATAGTAGTGTAGTACCGGTACACTCCGTAGAAGCAAGGTATACACAATACACAAGCGATATAGCTCGTAATGAAGAAAACAGCGACAATATTACGTGCGTGCGCACCTTGTACCCGACAGCAAGTTGCCCAAATACTCACGGAACCTTTGACTATTCTCGGAGTATGTTGGGAGCATCAGTACTGAAGACCTACAGCACTGCGACTACTGGGGTTATGAGTTGTACTGAAGACCGAAAACGAGCACTATTGCCCCGAAAGGCTGTAAACAGCGGGTAAGCACGAAGCCTGTGGGAGTCGAGGTTGCGAGTTCGATCCCCCCCGAGTGCATGCTCGTAGGAACTTTTTCTCGCAAAAAAAAAAAAATGGAATTGAAATACCTTGACTATTAATAGCGAAAAGTGCGAGAGCGCGAGTAAGCAAAATTCGATGAAAATCGACGAGCGTTGGGAAGGCTGATTCCTCTACGCGATAAAAACCATGGCAAGAACCGTAGTAGAAGGGGAGGATGAGGAGCCTCCTTTGTGACCCCGGGTCTGAGTTACGACTAGAGAGGGACAAAGACGGAAGCGCGAAGAAAATAAATGGGATGAAAAAAAAAAAGTACCCGCAGTACAAACACCCGAATTACGTGTAGTACCGGAGTATCCAGAGTATTAAATCCAGAAACACCGGAAGTACTCCCAGTGTGCAATCCCGAACAACTCTGCTATAAAAATGCGCGGAGTGTTCCAGTTCCTCCCCCGAACAAAACGGTTTCTTGCAGTTTGCAACAAATATGGGGAGGCAATAAGGCTCATGAAGTCGTCCACACTTCGGACAGCTCGTGATATAAATCACATCTACTGTTGTAGATATCATTGCGGCCGCAAACGATGAAATTATGTGATACTGCTGTAGATCCTACAGATCTCGCCCGGACACACATACATGTGGTGAATCATGCTATAGATCAATCCGGGCGAAATTGTCTAGATCATAAGGATCCTATTGATCCCACCCGGTCAATGTGTATGAAATACCTGTCTTGAACAGATTCCATCTAGTAAACATGTGTGGGGTTCTTAGACCACTTTACCCCAAAACCGGGGGCACCCGAAGGGAGGGGTTAGGTTTGAGCCCTTTGGGTCACCTGTCGTTTTTCCAGACCACATGAAAAACATCAGAATGACAACTATACCGGGGCGGTTTTATCACAGCATGATTTAACGCAAAAAGAGTATCAATATATCTTCTCAATTTTGGACCACTTGGTTTAAGAGACCCCCCTTTGTCCCCAACCCCAGGGGGGGGTGTGGGTTGAGGCTGTTTACATGCTAAGGTTCCTAATTAGTAAAAATAGAAACCATTGTTAACTTGGATTTAGAGACGCCCATCATCTGTGCCAATTATGATAACTTGGTTTTAGAGACCCTCTCCACTTTCCCCCCAGCCCCACTGCGGGGGTAAGAGGGGGGGGTCAACAACCAAGTTATCTGAATGTAAAAAGGACCTAGGGGGGGTGGGGGAGACTGATCGGTGTCTAACCCCAAGCTATTTCACTTCGTGAACAGAATACCAGGTGCGCGAAAAACAAGTAGGATAACTTGGTTTTAGAGATCCCCCTCACCCTAACGTTTTCGGGAGTCTATACAAAGAAGTGATTCTAGTTGGAAAAAATAAAAGAACAACAAATTGAGAAGGTAGACCAATTGGTTTCGCACGGGGGGGATGGGAGAGAGAGTAGGGTGTCTCAAGAACCAAGCCATCCTTCTTGGAAAACTCAATATTCCTTTTTTTCAAGAAAAAAAAATGGTTCTAGAGACCCCCCACTTTTCCACAACTCCACTGCAGGGGATCTTTACCTTCGAGTGGTCACATTTTGAAGAAGAAAACACATTTTTATCTGCATAAACCGTCCTCTTATCCCAGGGCTGACATTTTTTTTGCTTTGTTTCACATTCTGACTTTTTTTACGTGAGTTGTCCAATAAAGCCTGGTCCTGGCGCCCTCGCCCAAACAGCAGACATTTGTTACATACAGTAGGTAATACATATCTTCAAAGGTTGTTAGAGTGACAGTACCTCCGACTACCCGTCATTTTCGCATTGGCCACCCTAGGGACTCTCGAGAATTTAGCAATTTCATGTTCCAGCACTCTAGGGGCTCCGGAGGACTCAGCCATTATAGCTTGCATTACCCTAGCGACACAGTACTTCAAAAGGACTCGGACTCGCTCGTCAATGACTAAGTCTCGAGGTCTCGAGCTTGGACTCGGACGGCCTTTGCAGATCTTTTGTACCCTCCCCTCAAAAATGGATGTAGACACCGCAGATCCCATCGTAGATGATGGACCTACATCCGTCGACAATTATCCACTGGATCTATATTGGGCGATCCATCTTGGTCGAGAATCATCCAGTGTATATATAGAGATCAAGAAAAGGTGCACATATGATCGAGGTATACTTTATACTCCGAGTATGCTGCGCATATTGGGAGCATAGTTTGTGCACGTTGTATGTGCTTTCGAGTACTCGTAGTACCACCACGTCAATTTCGGACCAAATTACCTCACGTACAGTACTTGCAGCAATACATGAAGTACAGGGATAATCCGCACTACTATGGAAATACTGCGGGCTCGTAGGTATCCGAGGTACTGAACCTCGGTAAAGTGCGAGACTCGCAACGCCAGCAGTCAATGCATCTTCAAATACTGCGAGTACACGCAGTACCTGAAGTTGGTTTTCACGAAAACTGTTCAGATACTGGGAGCATCTGGCCAAGAAAGCAAACTGAATCCAATGTTTTCCTGATAAGCGCGTAGCTCCAGGCCATGTATGATCGGTAAAACATCCTTGGCAAGATATGATTATTATGGAATAAAAGAAGTGCGTATATTACCACCAGGTCGTTGTTGTTTCCACAATAACTCGTCGTTAAAATTCCTTCGTTGACAAAGGACGGGCTTTAACAACGTTGGAGTCTGGATTTGAAGAATACCTCAATATTAATACGAATACACGACTCATTTGAGCACCGATAATACTAGCTTAAGCATATCGTTAACCTCAGGCTAGGACACAAAAAAAAAGACTCCCATACGTACATACACTACCATTTTTTAGATAGGTAAGTACATGGATACTACGTTTGTACGCGGTAGGAGTTGATACAGCTACGGAAGGAACCGCATACCATGTAAGAGGAAATTCAGAACAAGCAAGCAAGTATGTAAGAACAAAACAAACGCAAGAAAATGAAGAAAATGTAAAAACAAATACGCAGACTGAACTACTCGCAAGCACGTTGAGGCAAGCGGGACGTGTGATGACAATCGAAAAAACCGCAACACATCGAATATCAGCTACGTTTGAAAAAACACAAGCATACATACGTAAAAAAAAAGCCAAACAACCGACAAGTATCGCTAAAGAAGGAGAACCAAATTTAAAGACGAAGAACAAAAGGAAGGCACTTCTGTAGGGTTGCTGAAAGCCGAGGAAGTCCGGGCAGCCCTACGCTGACCCCTTACCGTCATGGGAAGGGGTGCATGATTATGATGAGGCCCATACCCTGGCGTTAGTCTTGAAGGACGCACGCGAATCCCCCCCTCTCCCAAAATTTAAATTTAACTCTTCGACTAGGGAAAAATGATACAGGCAAGTAAGCGAAACCGAAAAACAAATTTAAAGAATACGCAGCCTGAAATACTGGTGAGCGTACAAAGGCAGGCGGAGCGTGTGATGGCAACAAACACAGACATAACCCACCGAGAAAGAGCTTCGTCTGAAACAGCGCACGCGTACACGGGAAAATGCCAAACAGCCTACAAGTGCCGAGAATTGTAGAGCCCCACAGGAAAATAGAGACGAAAAACCGAATGGAAGGCACTGTAGGAATGCAGAAAGCCGAGGGTTTCTGGGCGGTCCTACGCTGGTTACTTGCCGTCTAAGAAGGAATACATCATTAAGTTGACCGCCATACCCCGGCGTTGAGTCTTAGGGCAGCCTCCCCCCCCCCTTTCCCTTATTGCTAGTTAGTTACAGCTGATCGCGATGTGGTATGTGTAACACATCCACGTCATGTACGAAGGAAACCCCAACGAGTCCCCCTTTTAGCAACTTCAGTCAATATAACACGAATCTCCAAAAGGGCCAAAACCGCCAACGGTAGCATCATCGCAACGCTCGTGGCCTTTGACAAGTTATCCTGTCATCCGCATATTTCAGGATACTGCTTCGTCTGCCCAGATTAGCCCAGCTACGTACCTAGAGCCCCATCTCGATCAGAGCTCGGTCCACCCTGGGACCGGGACATGCCTTGTGATTGCCCCTGCGTGGGTTCACCCTGGCTTACGCCAGCGGGGGGAAGAGCCAGTGCAGAGGCGAGTGCAGGAGCTAGAGCAGGGGCCAGTGACCGCACGGCGTTGAAGCGGGATGAGGTGTGGAGCTCGCCGTCCGATGCCTTGCGTTTCGTCGGGCGCGGATCTTTGTTCGGCGGCCCGGCCTGGCCTCTCACCGGGAGAGGTGAACGATGGGAGGCGTCCATCACGAGCGAGTCCCACACGGGTGGCGTGATTCGGTACCGAGGATCTGAGGCTGCAAGGCGGTAGCCGTGGAGAAGTTAGCCCGCGTCCACGAGCTCGAGCGTCTTTTTTAAGGTTCCCTCAGCTGTAGTCGTATCCCATGTCGCATGCCAGATGAGAGCGCAAAAAACGAAGGATACGTGAGAGGAGTGACGACACAAATACAAGGGCATAATCTTCAACGCTGTCCTGCGCAGACGCGCACCTTCATCATGCACAGCTTCAAAAGCAAATCACATATCTAGACCTTAATGTGCGTGCCCTCGAAAACTATCACAACGCCGTAAATCATGGAGCGCTAGTCTCTACCTTTGTACACATGTGCGCTCAGCCTTGACCGGGCGGTAGTCGAACAGACATTCAACACGAACCGCGTTGTAAACACAAACTCTGCCTGTGACAACGAACTTTCGACAAGACGAGTTTGGCGGAAAGGAAGAATGCCGATGACAACTACGAACTAAGTGGACCCTAGCCTCTCGACGCGGCGTGGAAGAGGAGTGTTTAAAGCTTGGTCCGTGCACGTAATGCGGTAATTAGTTCCGGTGTTAATTTGATACTCGAGTGGTGGTTCTCCTACGTAAGTGGCGTTTCATGATGGCGCCGCCCAAACGTGCAGTGCAGCCCGATACACAAATCTGTTTTTCGTCGTTTTGGGCCCATCGACGAAGAAAGGGTGTACTATCGCAGTTCGTACTGATTGATTTCTGGTGTTTAGACGGTATCCACCCAATACGTTGCATCATGTCTTCCCACAACTGCGCCCACCCCGGTCTCTCAAAAACATGTGCTGCAGATCTCTACAACTGTGCTTGGACAACACGAATAGCAGTGCTGCCGCCGGGCAACGGATACCGGTACTATACTTGTACATAATTAAAAAGTTGGTAATTGCTCAAAACGATTGTTTCCTGCCTCGGAGTGCAGGTTTCAGCATGTTTTTTTTTTACATCACATAGGTGCTCGTTTTCAAAACCTATTCGTGGTCCTACATTATTTACCGCTCTATATGTTCGTACACACGTTTCCAGAGCACCAACCTCAAGTCACGAACATCCAGGAAACGTGTGGGTGGAGCCTATATATCGCATACTACATCGACGAAATCCCAACCCCTTTCAACTGAGAGGGTTGGCTACGAAATTACACCTCACAAATTGACTATGTTACTTCTCATAGTAGGGGGTATTTTGGTGCACCTCGAACCTCACACTCTTCGTGCCGAACAATGAGTAGACAATTATAAACCGTGACGAAAACACAGACACGAACTCTAAAACTTAAACAAGGTACGCAGGAGGTATCTATCGGGCAGGGCCCGAAGAACCTAACTCGCACACGTAACCCGCGAGGCGAAACGCAACACAGCTTCCCCCCGGGAAATATCTGCCCTTTGGCTGCAGCGAGCACTTGCCGGCAGGGCATGCTGAACCTGGAGCACCAGGCACACGTGCGTGTGAATTCGTGGCTGTCAGGAGAGTCATCGAAGCGGAGTGTGACTCTGTTGCTGTGGGTGTTGGAGCCCTGGGGGTGCACCCTGAAGGTGCCTCCGACGCACATGGAGACTTGAAGCCTGCCCAAACAAACAACTGCACAGACACAAGGACATGATTACTTATCTTTGTAGTATACCGATACATTATAAAATTAACATTGAAGAGTGAGTTTTATCCAGCCCATTCCGAGGCGTGAAATGAAAATTAAACTGACTTTGCTCTGAAATACCCCCGGATGAATTATGGCGCAGGCATACGGTAATGTAGCAGACGCGCAAAGGGGGGGATTATCGATCTTAGCGCAAAGGGGCGGAGGGGGCGGCGCAGGGGGGGGTCGTCACTATGTGGACTTGAAAAATAACAACGAAACCGTCACGGTCATACAACCGCAGACAGGGCGTATGCTTTGTATGATAGCAGTCGCGCGCAAACGAGGAAATACCATACAATAAAGAATGCACGGTATGATCCATACTTTACTACCGCAGTAAAAGGGGCCCCACTTTGAAGGCGTTCGAGAGAGATCGCTGTGTTGGATTGTTCGACACAGTAGGAACGGAACGAGTAACTATGAAAACTCTCAAGTTAGTAGGCACGGCTACAGCGCGCGTCCGGGACCAGGCAAGCAAAATTTGAGTGATGCCCCCTGTACCTGGGTGTACAGCTGAAATGTTTCAAGATAACCTACTGAAGTATCTCATGTACTCGGAGTAATTCGGATTTATATACTACTGACATGGCGGCCCATCACACTTCCCCGAGGATTAGTACTGCGGATACTTCCGGACTCGCGATATTCCGGGGTGGAATAGTGTGGGTACATCCTATACCTCGAGAAAAACAGGTTTTTAAACCGCGGGTGCTGCAAGGGCTGGCAGAATTTCTTCCGCTGGTACTGCCCGTATCGCAAATACTGGCAGTACAAAAATATGACGAGCCGAGGTGCAGTTTATTTGGGTATGAAGTATACGTCGACCGTCTGTGCACAGTTTCGATAATGAAAAGCTCATCTGTTTGCGAAATTTTTCATCGATGGAAGTTGGAAAAACATTCAGTATAGGGGTGGGGGGGGTGGAGGCTGGACTACATAGAGTATACTCGCGTGCTTCGAGAGTACATACTGCGAGTACTCGCAGTATTTCTGGGAGAGATACGCTGGGCACTCTGAATACTGCACGTGTTTGTACCGGGGGTACTGCTTTTACTCAGCATTCCTCATGTATGGCTGATACGCGCAGCATTTGGGGCTCCGGTCCTGATGATGCTCCAAGTACTTGAAGTATGTAGGCTGCCAGTACTACCTACGCAACTCTTAGTACTCGGAAACCGAACTGTACTCGATGCTCAGCATGTATTCGAAGTTCCGAGTGTAATCGGAGTATCTCCGAGTGTACTTAGAGTATGTATGTGCACGAGATTTTGAGCTGTAAGAATTAGGATGCGGACGAACTTCGGATATGGAGTAACTTTTGAAACGCGGAATTTTGACGGACTCTCGTAATTTCTCCAGATTAATGCGGATAAGTGTGTTCCAGGATGTCTCCTGCCTCTCAAGCCTACTTACTATTGATACTCGTAGCGATTGTCAATTTGGACGGCAATCATTCATCCACTTTTTTCAGTATGGTGGTACCTGGGTCGGCACAGCGTTTTGCGTGCAACTTTAGAGACACTGCTGCCCAGATTTTCCACCGTCGATCAGTCAAGACCCATACCCCAAAGAGAACAAAGGCTGCCAAGAGGAGCGGGAGAAAGCTGATAGCATTCAATATATGTACGAGTATAAATAGTAAGTGTGTACGTACACGTATCGGGTGCCGGGTGTGTACGTGTTAGAAAGCAGGGATGTCGATAACCGCAGGTGTTGCATGTTACCTACCGGTAATCACCCCAAATCAGGAATAGGTGTTACCTACCGGTAATTACCGCTACCGCAAGAGAACAAAAATGTCCCATCCCCGTCGGTTCCGTGTGTAGCTGTATTACCCACCCTTGGGGACTCTGCACCCCATCCTTGGGGGCTCTGGGTCTAGGTCGTCCTTTGCTCTTCGCGTTCCTTGACAAAAATGTGTTCGTCAAGTGCTGCCTTCTCCAAATCTGCAGAGGTTCGGACGCATATTGTATATATGTATATACTTCGAAGTATGTACCTGGTATATATTATATATTTTGTTTGCATGTGTATGGCACAGCTGCAGCTACCACAAAGTACACACACAACACAGAACACAGGAAGGGAAAAACAAACATTCTCCATTTTCCGCGGCTCTCTTTGCTGAAATGCTAAAATTAAATCCATGTATATATTCACCGAGCAACAACAACAAGGCAGTATGATAGTATTATAGTACGTACGCCAGCCCGCAACTCCCTGAGTCTTGCGGCACATCTAGCCAGCGCCCCAACTGCCCCGTCAACATTGTACTTCGAACTATCCCCCCTCCCCCCCCGCCAAAAAAAGAACAGCAGTCTCCGCTGCTGCCAGCGCAAAAAGTAGAGCTAGAGCTCCACCCCCATGTCCTGCGAATCGCCGCCCAAGAAAGAATCGTCGAGCTCATCTCCGCTCGGTGTAGGGTCTTCATCCCCGTTGTCCTCGCTATCGGTCCCATCGGACTCTACTGAATCCGGGTCCCAGGTGATGAACGTCGGCTTCTTGTAGTCCTTGTGTTGAAGGCGCAGGTTGGCCCTCACGAAGACTTGCTTCCTGGCGCTCCTGTATCAGGCAGGTACAACGGTACAACAGTACAAAAGCAGGGAAGAATGAAAAACGAAAAAGGCAGCATGAAAAACGAGGAACAAATGCGAAACAACATGTAGTCTGCAGTCTGCAACGAAATCACACGGAACGCCAAAAATCCTCCCTCGGCTGTTCTGTTGTGGTACACAGATATGTACAGAAATATGAAATATATACCCATGATTATCAGATTATCAGCTGATGGTTATACTCCTATACTTTAATAAAAAATAGAAAATAGAGGTACAAACTCCAAAAGAATAACAAAAACAGCGGTGGCGGCGGCGGTGGCTAGCCCCCGAGCGTTTGAAAAAAAAAAAAACAGATTAACACACACAGCACACCAAAAAAAAACAAGAATAAACATACACAGCACACAAAACACATAACACTGGGACGGATTATCAACACCAGCTGATCAACACAGCACTTCCAACATCCGACACAATCAACTCACCGTTTTGGTTGTCATGCCGTCGGTCTGTAGCGTCTTGCCGCGCTGGAGTCCGTCCCTTCTCCGCCGCGCCTTGCTGTCGACCTCCACCTTCGCGTACTCCGCGTCGAGGCCGGCTCCAGCAAGACTACTTATGTGCCTCGTCCTCCACCCCAGGACCTTGGTCATCGCGGCGGCGAAGTCACGAAAGTATGGGCTCTCTTCAATGCCGAAGGATTTCCCAGTGGCAAGCAGCAGCCGCAGAAAGGTCTTGTCCGCAGCCTCCTTGCCCTCGCCGTTGTCCTCGCAGCGGAGAAACGTCTGACGCGACTTGACGAGAATTGACTCCGCCTTGCGCTTCCTGCCCGCCGTCCGCTTGGCTTCGAACTCTTGGAGAACTTTCTTGCTAAGGGTGGTAGCCTCAGGCGTTGCTTTCGTGCATATGCTGACGTAGTAGCTGGTATTCTTGGCGAGGTGAGCCGCCATGGGCTCGGTCACGCCAGTAAACAGCTTGTTGCACACGTTGCACTTCACGGAAACCCTCGGCTGCACTGGCGAGGTCCGTGTGGTCGTCACCAGCAACAGGAGAGCGGCCCGGCCCTGGAGACCATCGGGCTGGGAAGCGATGCTG
>JBBMHQ010091051.1:0-10703 GCA_037834295.1 Postelsia palmaeformis | reverse complement strand
CCCCTTACTCATTTGTTGCTTGCCTTAGTCATTTGACCATTTACCACGCATCCCTTCCGAGACGGAGGGGGGGGTGTATTCATTTGTCGCTTGCGTTAGTCAATTGACCATTGACCACGCATCCCTTTCGAGACGGGGCACCGTTCCTACTCCTCATAGAGACACCTCCAACAGTTGGGCGCTCATCACGTTGTCTCCATGTATTGCATATATTTGTTTTGCTAATGTACCCCCTTCCTGTTTCGCCGTCTCTGGCCACCGTCTATCTCCTGAGATAGCGATCGTTCTCTCGCTGCTGTCTAGTGTACCATGCCATATTCGTCTATTTCCCTCATAAGAGGGAGGGAGAAGGGGGGGAGGGAGGCAGGACTTGCCTGCGGCAGGGGGCACGCGGATATGCGCATGGCATGGCGTGGCCAGGAGACCCACGAGGGGAAACACGGGGTGGCGGGCGGATTTCTGGCGATGGGTATCTGGAAAAGTGCGGAACTCAACGTCATAATTTTTCCAACTGTCCTCGTCGGGGTGCGACGGCGATATCACAACTTCGAGATTTTTCCCGAAAGTGCCACTCCTATGGCTGGCACAGCCTGCTCTGAGGCATGGCTTGCGCCAATTCGCGTGTGGGGGTGTCTTCCGTGTCAAGCGCACTCGCTGCCCGATAAGTCGAAGTGCATGGTACCGCCGCCAGTCGGTTGGATTATTTTCGTTTCGGAGTCTGTATTGCAGAATTCGAAATGGGCGCAACCACCTAAAAACGACAACCTGAAACAGCCTGGTTGGAAGAATTGGAACGAACGACCACGAATAATCTCGTTCCGTTCCAATCAGTCAAACCGGCCTTATACTACTGATAAAATGACCCCACCCATATTCCAAGTAACTTGTCCCGAAGAGGCGGGTGCAGTTGCTGCAAAAATGAGCCCGCACTAATTTCTAAGTAAAGGCTCCCGAAAATTTGCGTGTGTGTTTTCAAGGCGTCAAAGACACGTCACGACAACGCTCATCACCTTATCACACCACTTACAACGCTGTCATCTATATATACAGTCAGTACCGAACTTCTGTCTTCTGTGCTGTTTATTTTTTGCTTTTCTTTTAAATTTTGCGCGCGGACACACGACAGAGATGTTTAACGCGGGCGGCCAAGCACGAGCCGCAGAACGTTGCAATCAGGTCGGAGCTTCGCAGTCTGTCCAAATTGGCGCAAAACAGCGGAGGAGGGGAGGCCGCCACCGACCCGGCCCCTGCAGCAGCCGTGGAGCCAGCTGGAGTTAAAACAAGCTCCCCATGAGGGAGCGCGGACGCGAATCAGTTGTGGTACGGACGATCAGAGAGAAAGGGATTTCGTGCCCGCAGTTTTCTGATTGGTCGATTTTTTTGGTTGGCATTTTTTATTGGTGGAAAAGCCTTGGTCGACATTTGTCGTAATCCGAAAAGGGATTTCGTGCCCGCAGTTTTCTGATTGGATATTCGTTTCGGTTGTGCGAGTACCTAGCGCCCCCCCCCCCCTGTCTGCTGTATTGGAACTACGTAGGTATAACTGTAGCTTAACCCCTTTTACGACTGCACCCACGTTTTTGGGGGCAATCTACTTGGAACTAGACTAGGACATTTTTTCGCAGTAGTAACAAAGGTGTTTCGTAAAACCCTGTTTTTTGGGAGGAGGCGCATGAGGCGACCAAAAAATGAGTTTGGGAGTAATTGCGATATGTTTTAACCATCTACTTGTGGGGAAATAATTCAGTGGTACGCAGAGGAAAACAGCCCGCAGAGAGTCGTCTCCTCGGTAGGCTGACAAGAACAATCCCTTGAACGCGCTTGCGACGACGGCGAGAGAATCTTCAAATGGCCGGCGGACGATGTTGGAAGTATGGTCCACCGTATGCCCCGCGCATGTCGTGAAAGCTCTTTGCATTCCTTTTGGGACCCATCATCTCCTACCCTAGCAACCCGGGCTGCTTCGTGGGGCCTATGCTGTGCTGGTCAGTTATTATTAATAGTCCTGCACTCTGATAAGGGGAAAAAAAAGTGTGCTAGCTTGAGTCAGATTTCGGTGTGTATATCATACACTGCGGTTCTAAAAGGGTCAAGTTTCGCCAATTATTACTATTATTAGCCCGTTTTGGACCCTTCGTATAGCGACAAAAGAAAACCCAAGTCAGTGTGATTGAACCGGTCAAGCGTCTGTACAGTAGGAAGAGCGTGTGGCAGCAATACTGACAAGCAAGTGTGACTGATTTTCTCGAGCATCTGTTGGAAGAGCGTGTGGCAGCAGTACGAGTGTACCACAATGCCCCGCGCGTGCCGTTGCAGCTCCTTGCATTTCCTCTTTGGGCAAACATCCCCTACGTATACCTCAGCTTGGTGTGTCCGATGCTGCATTATCCCTAATACTGTGTACCATTATGTCATTTAGGTTTTCGTCGTGTTTTCTTTCTTCTCGAGTTCCAAGAAGGGGTTGGTAAAAACACTTTTGGGACACTTGTATTATATATTGAATTCAAAAACAAGAGCTGTGAGATCGAGGATTTGGTCTAAATTAATGCTCGGAGCCCCTTGCATACACCTGTAGCAGCCGGCGTCCCGGTGGCTTAGTAGGTGGTCCGCGTGCCTACTAATATCAATTTCGTGAATGTTTCTTCCAAAAAAAATGAAGGCACATAGCGACGGGGAGAAGGGACGACACCTGTGACCACGGCTTGTCCAGAAGAAGACCGCTGAGGGTAAAATCTCCTACGAGTTGAGCTGGAAAATGAAAGTGATGATTTAAAAAAGAAAAAAAGAAAGAAGTTAGGACACATGCTTCAATTCAACCCTTTAGAACCGCAGTCCCGTTTTGGGGGCAAACCCCTCAAATTCTAAGTAATTTGTCCCCAAAACGGGGCTGCGGTCCTGAACCCCCAAAAAAATAGCCCAGGGTGCTTCGTTGGGCCTGTAATATACCTGGTAGTATGCTGTACCAATACTAAATTAATTGTAGAACACGACGACGACTTGCCGTTCATTGCCGTGCTGTTCGTAGGTGCAACCAACAATAGTTGCGTGCGTGTACGTGTGGCGATCTGGGTGGTGAGTGGTAGGTGTAAGGGTTAAGGTTGGGGTCCGATTGGGAACTGCTACGTACAAAGAACGGGCGCCCGGCGTCAAGAGAAGTCAATTTGGTGTCCAGGCTCAATGTCTTCTTTTTTCCGTCAGCAGCAACTCTATTACTATATACCGGGTAGGATTGAGAGTTGGTCCCACTACTGTTGAGCTGTATTTCTCGAGCCAATTTTCTTATTGTTCGTGCCGATATGAGCCTACGTTTATTAAATATCATCGTGTTTCTTGACTGCGGGCACCCGCTGTAATCCGAACAGCGACAAGTGACTTCAAAACCAAAATCTATTTTTGCTTCTGGGTTAGACTCACCTGCCTACGAGCTTGGCCATCCAAAAAATGGATAAACCATCCTAAGGTCGTATCTCGTGAACCACTGCGAATTTGGACTTGAAATTCGGAGGCGCTGACCTTGATACTGCTGTACACGCGCAGAAAAAAAGTGCATTCAAATCAAGACACTTGCATGTTTCGACTCGAACTCGACGAGTTATCGGCGGAAACTCAAAAAAAACTTTTTTTCAACACAAATTTCGCAACAAAATTGTTCTTGTTATAAGGATTACCCTGGGCTGGGTAATCGATCGATATTTCACCCCTCTGTAGCTCAGTGGGTAACACCTTCACATTTGACGTCGTCCAGGTCACGGGTTCGAACCCCACTTCGAACGTTTCTTGATAGCAACGCTTGCGCGTGCCTAAAGACACGTCTCCCTGGTACCCTAGGTACTGAAACGAAGGGGCTCTAGGTCAGCGTACATACGTGTATAGTTGTATCCGGTGCTGCCGCCCCAAAGATCCCGCCGTTCAGAGGGTGGGGGAGTGTTATATACCTGGTATGTATCCCTCTATAGCTCAGTGGGCAACACCTTCACTTTCTCGATCGTACTGAAACGAAGGGGGTCTAGGTCAGCGTACAGACGTATATATATGTATACGGTTCTGACGCCCCAAAGATCCCGCCGTTCAGAGGGGGGGAGAGTGTTATATATTTACCCCTCTATAGCTCAGTGGGTAACACCTTCACATTCTCGATCGAGGCGAAAATTGGTGGAGGCGCAGCTGAAGCACTTAAGGAGCATCGACACTACTTTCATTTGCCCGATTCGCCACCCATCAAGAGATGTTGCCGAAAACACGATTTTCATACATGAAACAAGTAAAGTACGAGAAAGGTGGGTTTTTCTGCGATGCTCCGCTCAATTTTGCGAGTTTCGATCCAAAAATGAAACCTCATATTGGAACCGCATGTGCAAACAAACGAAAAACACGCCTTTTTTGTTCTTGTTTTTTCCAGACAAGTTATGGCCGTTTTTGTCTTCTAGTGGATCGTTGTATCGGTCACATCCCTCGAACAAATCTTGAAAAAAATAAAAGCGAGTTTTTCGTTAGTTGGTTGGTGCATGATCAACAAGGTGTAAAAAAATCACATCCCAATAATACCGAGCGGGGCATACCGCCGATCGAACAAAAAATCAGCACCTTGGCTGGCCCAATGTCATGGTATTCATGATCCCGTTGCCCTCTACTGTCGAGGAGGCGTGCTTCTAGTGAAACGCGCCACGCAAATTATATATATATATATAAAACCCCCCTGTTCTCATAACTCTCTGAGAGCCAGGAAAGTGGGAATCATGAAGATAAGGCATTAATCTTTGTGAGTACGTACACGCGTCTATGGGCCGACCTACATTACAGTGTTCGGGCCTGCCCAATACTGCCCCTTTGCTATCCGGTAGTCATTTATATCCCCCATAATCTCTGTATACTATCAGACCAGCTCGTACGCCTCGGAAAAAATAGGCTGGGGCGGGTGTATGGGATACGAGACTTCTAGGGGGGGCACTCCTGAGACCCCTGAGGCACGTCGGGACAATACAAGGTTAATTACGACTGAGGCACGTAAGGATAATGTTATAAACACGATTATGCTAGGGATCTAATATATACCAGGGTACCTGGTATGGTTGTACGTACTGTTATATCTATATGAGAGAAGTATTACGAGTTTAATGAGCGGGCGGCGTCAGCAGCAAAACCTGTCGGGACAGCAGCAAAACCTTTTTGAGGCCCAGCAGTTGCAGCGACCGAAGTAATGATGATTGTTGTCTTCCGGTTATATACTTCGTCGTCTACGAAGAAGTACTACAGCAGTGTGAGAGCGAACGAGAGGATGGTAAGTTTGGTCCTATCAACCGTGTACGAGAAATATCGTAATGTTTGCGCAGCGGCCAAAACCTCTTACCAACCGTCCAGGAGTCGCGTTTAATGGACCAAAAACAATGGCAAGGTTGGTCCGATCAACCGTCACATCGTGTACCGAGTATTATTGTGTTCAGCGACCCATATAATGACTTAGTTTGGTCTCATCAACTGTCTACCAGGTACATACTCTAAGTTCGTGGTACAAAACATTCATAAAGTGTTGTATGTACGTATGTACATACTCGTATCGACGACAATACCAGGTACTATATGACAATATTGGGCCCTTGTGGACCATCTCTCGTATGACATGTACCAGGTACGAGTTTTGTGCTCAGCGACCAAAACAATTACTATATGCTTTTTGGTCTCTGGTGTAGGACTTATCAAGCGGTCTCTCGTATACGAGTGGTGTTTAGCGAACAAATCTTTGACAACAAGCTTTGGTATTTATCAATCGTCTCTGCGTACGTATATGCGTGGTGTTTACCCTTCGAGGACTGTTAAAATTGAAGTCCCGTTTTGGGGACACCGGTCAAAAGTGCTTTGTTCCCAAAACGATACGTTTGGATATATTTAGGTTGGTCTTATCAGCGCTCCACGAGTATTTCATCAGAAACAATAGGAGTGTTTGAGCGACCAAAACAACGACTACAACCGGACTTATCGGCCGCCTACAGGTATGGTAGTGTGAGAGCAAAGCGGCACGCGTAAGATGCTGCCCCCGATGCCGTATAATGCGACTCCTTGTTGTACGAGCACAGCATTCAGCAGTGGTACACCCACTTTGAAGATCCTCCGATTTAAGGCTTTCCGGTAGATCAAGACCAGGCAAGTCGGCTTGTCACGGGAAAAACTACTTGGGATTGGCATGGGATACTATCGTCAGTGGTAAAAGATGAGACCAGAACGGAGATAAGACCACCTAAACTGCTCGTCCCGAGGTGGTCTCAAAGTGTGCATACCACTGCCCGTTCCAGAGTACATAATTTGGAATCTCGAATCTCGATTTTTGAATCACATAAACGCGACTTCAAAAAGCCCTTGGGAAAGCATTAGACTTCGGGTGCATGTGTATCCAATCGACATGAAAAATCAATTTAGGCTCTTAGTAATCTCGCCCCCTACAGAGGGAGGGGGGGGCGAGGTTCCAGGTTCCAGATTCCAGATTCCAAGATTCCACACTCCGAAAAGCTCCGTACTATTATCAACATGGTACTATTTTATTATCCCCTAACCAAAGCAACTGGCCGCCCCCTAACCAACGCAACTGGCCGATACTGTAATCGACATTATTTTATCGTCAGTTTGTCCATATCAAATGTCGAAAAGGCCAAAGGAGGGACGCCGTAGTTTTCAAAAGCACCTGCACTTAGGCACTTGCACTTACTTGCCACGCGCAAACGAGCTTGCCTTACTCCAATTACGTACGTACAACACTCGCAAGATACCAGGTAAATATTGTTCTGCCGCAATGACGGAATTTTGGTGGGATCCACTAGAAGTATTGCTACCTACGCACGTCGTGCCTGTTTGAAATATCCCATCAACTGATCTATACACCTGCGAGACAAATATACTCAGCAGGAAGGCAAGGACCATCAGCCGTCCACTAGTGCCAAACGATCAAACGCAGCCCACCGACGATGCTAACAAACGTGGTTAGGTTGTACATTTTTTTCTTCTTCTAAAAGCAACCTCTGGTATCATATAGCTACAAGTCGAGACTCAATGAATTCAATTCACCCGGCGTTTCAAGTCGCCCAAAACAAACAAAATCTCGAAGCAGAAAAAGGCAGAGGGCAAAAAAAAAACGGGTGGGCTCAAACCGTACACAGAACGAGTGCCACGGGAAATACGGACCCCACTTTCGTTTTGCACAACCGTACCGATACTGCTTAAAAAATGCAACAAGAACTACTCCCGACCAAAACGACGAATCACAGCCCGACAGCCCACCGACCCCCGCGCGCCTATTACCCTCTCAACCCCCGAAGGACACCAAACATGCCTACCGGGCCTGCGCGTAAGCCGATAGAGGAGGACGAACCACCCAATCAGCTCAGGGCTGCCAGAAAAAGGTCCCAACACACTGACACCACCCCCTGTACGTGCCGCCGTTTGAAAACTCACAGCTTTCTTAAAAACTAACTCACCACGCTCAATCGGAACGAGAGCGAGAAATGAAAAAAAAAACTTACTCTCGGACTCACATATTCGCCAAAGGCCGCTCGCTCGTCGTCGCCTGGCGCTATGTTAAGCCACCTTCCTTGCAAGGAAGCGGTCCGCTAAATTCAGCAGCAGCAGCAGCAGCCTGCTGCGGGGAGACTGCGCGGTGTATTACCTACGGTATTGAGTATCTAAAAAAGAGCTAACATCCAACGCGTCGCGGCGGTCCGTTTTGTTCCAAGCGGAGATGATACCCCCCTCCCCGCGTTCCCTCTTGACGCGGGTTTAGCACTCCACTCAGACTTGAGCCACCGAGAATTTGAGCCACTAAGAAGTTGAACCGACTTGCGATAGTCTTGCCTCCACAGCATCGAACTGCAAATCCAAATCCAACAAAACGGCCGAGGAAATTCGAGAGGAAGCGTGCGCAGCATTCAGAACACCGGCAAATTTCACACAAACATCGAAGTATGCATCACACGCAGCTTCTGCAAATAATACTTCGAGGAAATCTTCGATCTCTCAGCTACGAGTATAAGTTGGTGTCTCAATAACTTCATAAAAAATAACCCATTGATCGGAAATATAGTCACCGTTTGATATTGACCCCAAAGTCCAAATGGGGGTTAATTTTTGGTTCAGAGTGGTATCGTACAGCACGCTATTAATAGCGTTAACACACTCCATGGGGTGAGTTTTCTGAGCCGATTTACTCCCATGCCAAAGGGAGCACGCACGAGACAAGAAACATGGTGGCTGTGGATAAGGTCCCGTCGAGACCATTCCATATTGACGCATCTGACGGCGTTTTGGGCGCTCTTTCCATTGTCCACAAAATCGGCTTCGAAATTCGTCCGGGGGCGGGGGTCTTACCGCTAGGGTATTACATACTCTGGTATACGGTACTCCTGCATGGTAATTCGATAACGGAGCCTCCGCAATACTCAGAACGACGGCATGTATGTATATACAGTAGAAGCTGTTCGGTGAAGAAAAAAACACGCGATTTTACGTCCGCAGGGAAGCATAGCAAGATATCACCATATATCAATGCTGGAAGCATAGCAAGAGATGGCCACATGTATCAAGGCTGGTTCACCTAACGTGACCTTGCGGGACGCAATCGTCGATACCTGGGTATGCATCAAGAAGAGCGAGAAACAGAGTTCAATTTTTTTCAGTTGTCAATCACGGTAGCGGTGGCGATGCGCAGTTGTGGAGGAGGCTGGCGCACAGTTGGCGAGGGCGTGCCAGACTCGATCCAAACAACTAACCACCTGCGTACACAACGGCGACGGTGCCCTCCTGCGTATTTTTTTTTGCAGCGTCATTCCGTACAGTCGTTCGAGTATATACCTCGCCCCTGTCTGGGGTGAAGCACTGATACGTACGAACGCTGGGTGTGCTACTGTAGTGTATATGTCAACGGGGAGAATTTAACGGTTTAATGAGAGAACAATAAAAAATACAAACACACTAAACATTTTTGCTAGGGTGACTAATCAGCACGGGCGTTGGGGGCGCTGCATGCCAATGGGTAGAGATTACGGTGAATGCACATACGCACTTCCCAGCGACATCCTGCGTCACCCCCACCGTCCATTCCATGGCTCTTCACTCCCGTGGCACGTCCTTCGATGGTGCCAGCGGAGAGTCCCACAACCGCCGAGAGGTGGGTAGTGGAGGCGACGCAGGACGAGTATATACGAGGGATCCCGTCGCTGCATTGCTATGCACCTGGTATATCATGGCACACTGCATCGGCTGATAATGTCTTCGCCTTTCTATTTGCGTCCTCCGGCGAAAGTGTACAACAAGAAGAAAAAGAAAAACTGAGCTCACCAAACTTTCACATGTCATAGAAACGTAGTCGAATCAGATTGTTTGTCAAATTGACTGCGTAAGAACTGCACCCACGCTTTGAGGGGCATACTGTACGTACAGTACAACTGTCAAAAATACGAAGATTCATACTAACTAGTAATATTGAGGTTTGCTTTTGCACGTGTGAGAGGGGTAATGGCTCTGCTCACGTACGAGTACACAGCCCAACACCTTCGAGATCGTCAGAAACCTACATCTTCGGCTTTTTGTCCGAAGCTTTCTCGTCCTCCGGGCGCTTCCTCCTGGGCTCCGTTTTGCGCGTTGGCGCTCCAGTTAGACTGCGATAGAGTTGCCTGCTGTGCTTCCAACATTTTGTACGCCACCTGTTCACGCCGAATAACAGAAAGATACGGGTGCTCAAGGTACACACGAAAAAAGTGCAGATGCTAAGAATAAGAAACACACAAAAAAGAAAGGTGTACTCGTACGTATAGATGCTGAGAAACCGAAAGAAAACCAAATGGTGCAAATAAAAGAAAGACGGAAAAGGTGTGTGTGGGTGCGAAGACACCCCAAGGGCATACAACAAGGTGCGTGAAGATGCTAAGAAACAGCAGAACACGAGCCTCGACTAATGGCGGGGCTGCAGATATACTCTTGAGAACACTTAGGCGACCACGAAAACTATCCTACACCTACACACCCTTTTTTCCTATTTTTAAAATAATATATAATGCAAGCCTTACTTACATTCAGGGACATAGTGGTACAGAAACAACTATTTTGTCGACAGAAATCGTGCGCGCAGTAGTTTTGATAAAAGGATTACCTTACTACTGTAAGCCGGACGACTGCCCACCCCGATGCGCTGTGTACGCCCAGTAGGAGCGCAAAACAGCAACAGCGGTCTGCTTGGAGCAGAAAACAAACCACGTGCAATCGGCTTGGTATTGATATTTACGTACCCAGTATTTTGCTCATCGTTCGTAGCAACCCTTTTGACTCGATTTTAGTATAGTGACCTACAAGACGAGATGTGCGGGCTTATCAGCCACTATTATTAATAACAGAAAGAGCGTGCCGCAGTGCAACTATCAAGTATCGCCATTACAAGCAGTAGTGTTGGGATTCAATGACAAAAAACATGACTAATCATGATTGTAGTCATGATTACTTTTATAATAGTCATAATCACATCAACAAGGCCTTGATTTTATTATCGTTTTAGATGTACTTTAGCATGGTATGCTAAACCCCATGCAAATAAAGTGTTATATATATATATTATGATAATATATATATATATATATATATATATATATAAGTAAATAATATTAACATCACTTTCACTTTCCAGCCAAACTCGTAGTTGGTTTTACCCTAGACGACCTCCTGGGCAAGCC
>JBBMHQ010091040.1:0-10703 GCA_037834295.1 Postelsia palmaeformis | reverse complement strand
CACGCATCCCTTTCGAGGCGAGGAGAGGGGGTGTATCCATGCCATGCCATACCATGCCATGCCATGCCATGCATGGCCGTAGTGATGCCACCACGGGAGTGAAGGGTGAAGGGTTAGGGTGAAGGGTTAGGGTGAGGGTGGGGAAGGGCGCTTGATGCCTTCGGGTTGGTCAGGAATACACCAACAGAGGGATAAAACAACCTACAACCTTCATCAAAAGGTCGTGATCAGAAGCTGCGAACCAGTACGAGGGTCAGGAGGCTTCTAGATCAACTAAAAATGAATGGCATTGATTTTCATAATTATGTTCACTTGGTTCCTGTATACCCCCCCCCTCTCCGTTTCGCGAGGGACACGAGGCCAGCGGTCAAGTGACTACGGACATACATGACAGGAGTACACGCTTCCCCCCGCCTCCTGTCCGGGGTTCACAGTTCGAAGGATCGTGTGGGTGTATGTTTGTACCCCTATCTTTGCTTTCAAATATTTTCGAGATCTAGAGGCGACAAATCGACCTTCTGCCCTCGCGGACCGACTGCTGATCCATGTCCTAGCGAGCGACCCACCAGAAGAAGAGACACGAGAACGAATAGGGAACAAAAGGGGGGGAGGGAGAGGGGGCGTACTCATTTGTTGCTTGCCTTAGTCATTCGATCGTTGGTAATGCACCTCTTCAGAGACGGAGCATGGGGGGCAGAGGAAAGTGGAGGATTGAACAAAAAGAATCCGAGTCTGGAGCGGTACTGAACCTGAACATGGCCCGAACCAAGCGCCAACTCCGGATAATTGATGCCGTCAAAAAGGCGGAACACACCCCGCACTGTTAATAAGCAGTCTACAAACGTCGGTCGATCACGATCGAAAGAGACAAGCAGGAAACGTCGTACGACTCAGCCAGCTTCCAGACAATCGTTGACGCGTACCACACTGATGAGGCTGTTCGGAGCTCAATTCAATTCGTCGCGATGGCTCACATATGGCCCTTGGTCACTCTTGCGGGGGTCCATAGCGAATGGGACCTCCCTGCTACGGTACAGAAAAACCTATTTGGTTCCCTATTTTTATTAACACTGCCTGGTCCTATTTACTACAGTCCCCCGTGCTAGGCAGGCTTGAAGCATTGTGGGCAAAGCGGAACCAATGAACAAGGCATACGAACAAACGAACGAACGAACGAGCAAAACAAAACAAACAAACAACCACGACAAAACGGACAAACTTCCAGAGTCGCACCTAGTTAGCGTATCTGCACATATGAAAAAAAACAAAGAAAAACAAGAATAAAAACAGCAGTCGCTTCTATCAAATCAAATCAATTCAAATCAAGACAAGATCACCTTCCGTTGCACCCGGCAATGACCCACCTTTCCACCCTGCGCATATTCGCTCTGCCGCGGGTCTTCTTTTCGCAGCCACCCCCCCCCCGTTTCCAACGCACTCCTCCCGTCGCTTATCCCCGCAGGGAACATCTCAATCCCGTCGTGACCTTCGACGGCACAGACATCGGCAGTATCTTGACAGATTAGTTTCGAAGAAAAAATTGATCTCAATAGTCGAGTTTGTTTTAGTTCGCTCAAAAATGAGTACCAGGTACACTACACTACACGCCATCGCATGTGTAACGAGACGTCTCGAATACATCCAAACCTTCGCTTATCCCCACGGGAAACATCCCAATTACATCGGGACCTTGATCGTGACAACGGCAAAATAGACAAGTACACAGTGAAACGACATCTTACGTAAAACGCAACATCCTAATGAGACATCGAGACTGTACCGAAGCGAGTTATCTTGTTTGTCACGAATCATGCTTTTGTTCGGGCGAAAAGAGTGTTGACTCTGATATTTCTCGTTCGTGAATAAATTCAACCTGGTAAGTACCAGGACGAGGTTTCACTCGCGAGGGCTCTTGAGGTATATTATCCGACGAAGCTTGAAAAAACGACTTTCGAGGAGAATTTCGAGCTCACCGCTCCGTTTTTTCGTTGTTTCGCATAAACCGGACGCAGCCCCATTCGGGTCCACGGCGTGGGATGACGTTGTGCAGGAGGGAGAATCGCGTTCTCTTCCGTCGTCACGAATCCTATTTTTGGTCACTACGAATCGTTCTTTTTTGTTGTCTCGATCGCATTTCGTTTCGTCACAAATCATGTATTTTTTCTAGTCGCGAATCGTAATTTGCTTTCGTTCTCGTTCGTTCAACGGCAGTGTAACACTTGCGAGGGTTATACCTGAAGCAGCCCCATTCAGGTGGCGGGTGTGAGATGACGTTACGCAGGAGGAAGCAGAAGCGGCTGCTGCGGTGGCCGCTGCGACGGCGGCCGCAACTGCGGCAGGACTCGCGGGGACCCTGTCTGACGAAGCGCCTCCACCTGTACAGTGGACAATGGACAAGAGCGGGGGAGGAATTAAATCGGATCGAAATTTATTGAACCGTATGGGGAACAAAACGACAAGATAAACCGAACCGAACCGAACCGAACCGAACCGAACCGAACCGAACCGAACCGAACCGAACCGAACCGAATCGAACCGAACCGAACCGAACCGAACCGAACCGAACCGAACCGAACCGAACCGAACCGAACCGAACCGAACCGAACCGAACTGAACTGAACTGAATTAAAATGAACATATTTGAATTGAACTGAACTGAGAGGAGATGAGATGAGATGAGATTAGATGAGACGAGATGAGATGAGACGAGATGAGATGAGACGAGATGAGATGAAATGAGAGAGATAAGATAAGATGAGACGACATGAGATGAGATTGGATGAGATTGGATGAGATGAGATGAGATGAGATAAGATGAGACGACATGAGATGAGATGAGAAATGAACGGGTTGAAATGAGATGGACCGAGATGAAAACAACCGAAACGACACCAAAAGGTTCGAAACCAATCCAAACGAAGCGGAACGGAACGGAACGGGACGGAAAGGAACGAAACGAAACGAAACGAAACGAAACGAAACGAAACGAAACGAAACGAAACGAAACGAAACGAAACGAAACGAAACAAAACGAAACGAAACGAAACGAAACGAAACGGAACGGAACGGAACGGAACGGAACGGAACGGAACGGAACGGAACGGAACGGAACGGAACGGAACGGAACGGAATGGAACGGAACGGAACGGAACGGAACGGAACGGAACGGAACGGAACGGAACGGAACGGAACGAACGGAACGGAACGGAACAGAACGGAACGGAACGGAACGGAACAGAACGGAACGGAACGGAACGGAACGAAACGAAACGAAACGAAACGAAACGAAACGAAACGAAACGAAACGAAACGAAATGACCGAGTATTGGCTGAGGACAGAGGACTGAGGACTGACTGCATACTGCTGAGTACTGACTGGTTACCGACCGAGTGACTTAGTACTCACTGAGTACTGAACGGATACCGACTGAGTATCGAAAGGGTGTAGAGTGCCAAGTACTGACTGAGTAGTAGTTTCTTCCAACCAATCACGACACGCACGACTTCGATTCACGGCGAATAGCCTTCGGGTATAACGCCGGGTAGGCACTGGTATTAATAGAAATAGAGTGGGGACTAAATTGGAGTGTATAAAGGGGTTAAAGCGTTGACACATATATTAGAGTCTATTCTACACCGGGAATATACTACGGAAGAAAATTAAGGAAAGCTTAGAAATTTAATATGAATACCAAACGGTCCTTACATTGCCGTCGAGATTTCACGAGGTATAGTAATGCCGGTCCCTCCATAGTGCCGGTATGATATGCCCTTTAAGGCAAAAATACCGTACCGGCACTATAGCGGAAACCGGCACTATTCTCGCACACTACAACGCCGGTCCATAGTAAATAGAACCAAATGTTGTTAGTAAAAGTAGCGAAATATATGGGCTTTTGTGTGTACCGTAGGTCCTGTTCAATACCAGTGGTATGGCCCCCCGTAGTCCTAAGCCGGTCCGTACTGGCCAAGCGATTCCAGAGACGCCTATAAGCGGACCACCGGCATTATTCAACCGGTACTATACAGGTATCTGCTGGTGTACAAAGTCGGGTACGTGTTATTGTTGACGAATGTCTTCAGACATATACGCATTTTATACCTCGTGACATCTTAAACCGTACGTGTTAGTGGTGTTATTAGTGAATTTCGGATAGAAAAAAGGTGAAGGTTTTCGCGTAGTTGAGTAGAGTGCCATACCGCTCTGGTCGGGAAGCTACAGTGCCGGTTTGACATGCGCGTGAGAGCTCAAAACGGGGGCAAAAATTCAAAAAAAAACGGACAAAGCGGTGCCTTACTTGGCATTGATGGGCGCCTCTGGCAAATCATGATCTATCTGATATGTTTACTGTAGATGATCTAGTTCCTCGCCTGCCGTTGGAGGCGTTTTACGGTAGAGGCTCAACCTTAATTTTACTCGAGCTTAACTCAAAATACATTCAGATGAATGCTTCCATGGCCCAGGTATTGAAAAACGTCATTTTTCGAAACAAGATTGGCATTGCGACGGTTTTGACTCAAGGGGCCCCGTCATTCGAAAAAAAGTTGAGCGAACATGTGCTATATATCGTAGAACGCGTCGTTGTGAGAGATTGTGCAACATTTGCCTTCTAGGACAGATCCAACCCAAGAAGCATGTCCCACACAGACCATGCAGATTTCACGGGTCCCGCCCGATAACATGAGCCGGATCATACAGATCATACAGATCATACAGATCATACAGATCATACGGATTATGCAGACCACGCAGATCATACAGATCATACAGATCATACAGATCATACAGATCATACAGAGCGTACAGATTATACAGATTATACAGATTATACAGATCATACAGATCATACAGATCATGCGGATCATATAGATCATGCAGACCATGCAGATCATACAGATCATACAGAGCGTACAGGTCATACATATTGTACAGATTATGCAGAACGTACGAATCATACAGATCATTCAGATCATACAGGTCGGCATTGTATATGTACTGATTAATATACAGTAGATAGATATATCTTATCTATTCGAGGTGTGGGTTCATGCGAGCAAACGGTACCACAAAAAAGAGCTGACCTAACTGGTACCTGGTACCCGGTATACGGTAGTAGTAGTAGTAGGCTATCGATAGTACATGACTAGCCTAACCAACAAGTCGGTAGCGCTCACAGGTGACATATTCGTAATAAAATAGGAGAAAGAAGCATCAAGACGCGTCGCACCAGCACCGCGAGGACCTTGATAGCGACCTTGTTGCCCGGGCTGGGGCGCGGGTGGGGGTCGTCGTCGCGGCTGGTGCTGTGGCGACCAACGCTGCTGCTGCTGCTGCTGGTGTTGGTGCTGCTGTTGGTGTTGCTGCTGCTGCTGCTGCTGTTGCTCGTGTTGTTGCTGTTGCTGCTGAGGAAAATCTGGCAGGGTGAAACGGTGGGCGTGCCACAAACCAGCAGGCGAGAGCAAATTGAAACTAGTAATGGTTGGATATCGAATCTTGGTTTTGATATCGGAGTATCGATATCGTGTTTGAGTTCATTGCAATACCGATCACCAAAAATAAATACCGGTAGTGTTTTCGAGTTGCCGCCAAAATGTGCACTTTGCGTATGACAGTAGTTCTGCTACCATAGAACCATAGCAACTGCTGATATCGCAGTAGTGCCTACTCCTCCGAATGTGGCACTTATTGGTATGACCTAGCTCGCCTACTGCTAAAAAAGCAGCTCGCTTGCTGCTAGGTCAGCATCTCGCTTCCACTGCTCGTCTACTGCTATGGCGTACTATCAGCAGTCGACCACAATGATAGGTATAATAGAGTCTAATGCGATGGCAGAAGCTCCCGCTGCAATCGTGGCAGCGGCAACTACTACATAGACAGTAAACAGTAGCTCGTCTATTCCTACAACGCAGTAGCACCTACTGATACCATAGCAACACATGTTGCAGTGCCGCACTCCCACATAAATGGCATATACTGGTATAATAGTAGCTCGTCTACTTTGCGATCGCCGTGGCTCGCCCAATGTAGTTGGCGTAAGCACTAAACCACACTGTTAGTAGATCATATCGCCGTGACAATAGCTCGCCTCTGGTTGGCTGCTGCGCGGCGAACTCCCCTCTGCCAGGCACCGGCCGGACGTCGGCCACTGCCCCAAGGTGTGACAGAACCACCCACTCCTATAATATCATCCGCCATTCACAACAGCCCCTCTACTGCTACCACAATAGCTTACCTCTGGCGGGCTGTTGCGATAACCCCTTTACTGCCCTGCTAGTATATATAGTCCGCCTACTGCTACGACAGTAGCTCACCTGAATCGGGCTGCTGCGCGGCGACCCCCCCTCTGTCCGGCACCGCTCGCGAGTACGCCATTGCCCCGGGGTACCCGTGCATGCCGGGGGTTGGCGTCGTCATTCCGGGCCCGATGGAGTTGCTCATCGGACTAAGTTCATCGAGCCCCATCTGCGACGAAGTCGGAATAATGAGATGTGAGACTATCGAGCGACGATCGGATTTCGGTACGACGTACCAGGTATGTACATCGACACGCCAAAAATAACATCGACACGATATCGAAAAAAAACGAAAACTAACTCCGATGCGGCATAATATTTGAAGGAAAAAAAAATGGCATCGATAAAAGACATCGAAAAACGAAAAATCACCTCGATATGATGTTCATGTATAAACGAGAAATCACATAGATACGATATCGATGAACGAATAGTCACATAGATACGATATCGATGAACGAATATTCAAAGCCACATCCATGCGATATCGCTAAACAAACAACCAACATCGGTAAGACATTGATACAACGAAATTCCACATCGACACAACATCGACAAACGAAAAATCACATCGACACGAAATCAACCAACGGCAGATATAATCGACACGATTTCGGTGTCCGTTGGGTTCAAAAAAACAGTGCGGTATCCGCATTAAAAGTATATTTTAGTTCCCTATCAGCAATGAAAGTATAAGCAGCCAGGGGGTAAAGGGAAAAACGCGTCGTACATACTCGTTACAAGGTTCCCCTACGGGGACATGCCTGGGGGGGTGGCGCAAGAACGAATTGAGAACCGTACAGCATTCCTATGATACAATATTACGACGTTATGAAATATCTGCACATTCCTGCTGTACATGCATACCGACATGTCAGACCCTTTGAGGACTGAACCTGCATTTTCCGGGACAAAACGTACCTGGAAATAGTGGGGAACTGTCCCCTTTGACTGAATCGTTTTTAGTGGAAATTCTTGACGATTCCATCGAAAATTGTACAAGGTATCATGTGTGCCAGTATGATGATATTGCATATCTTTGTTGTGGCCGTCACGGCCAAGAAAGCCTCCCCCGCAAAAAACCGAGGACTGCCGACTAAAACAAAAGGTTTGGAAGCACTCCACACGCACGCAAGACACATGGAACACAGCAGTACTGCTGTAGTGGGATAATATTTACAGGCAAAGAAAGAGGGTGCACCGAAGAAGGGGCTTGAACTCTCGACCACCCTCGGCTGCCCACGAAATATCGCACTGCAGCAGCACCGGCAACGCTGTCGTGCCTGTGGCAGCATGCGTGTATCATACAACAGTAGAGACCCCCAGCTCCGCAGATCGCACGGTCCCCCCAAAAAAAAGTAAATACGCATTAATCGGGAACCTCAGCAAACCAGCGCGGACAAACTACCGCAAACGGGTAATGTTCCTTCCTGCTCACGCCGGCGGGCGGCAGGCGTGTGCAGCATTAGCGTTATAGCCAGCTGGTTGCAGCACGCGCCCTGCACTGCTCGTGGGTTGTGTGTAGCCTGTGGTGTCTGGGGTATGATACGTACATACTACGGAAACAAAGTTGAAAAACAAAAGGGTTTTAAAAAATGGACATGATCTCTGAGAGAATCGTACTCGCGCCTTCAAGTCCGGAATCGGGCATCGTGGTCGTTCGACATTATTTCGAATGATCTATAATATTTTTCTATTACGGGGTGCCATAGTAAGTAGGACCTACGGTATACACAAAAACCTTTTTATTTACCTATTTTAACTAACAATATTTGGTCCTATTTACTATGGTTTCCCGTGATAGCGGGGCGCGACACACCGGACGCACATACGTAGCGCGGCAGGAGAGAGTGTGGTGGAGGTGATGACGGACGACGGATCGCAGCCTCCGACAAAGCAACCAGCCACAGCAGTACAGGTGATGTTTCTGGCCGCTGCCTGTGCTGTTGGGCGGGGGAGTAACGTGTTTTGGGTTCTCTGCGCTGTATCTGATGTCTACAGTACGTGTTTGGAGCGTGCTCGGGGCAAGAAGCGCGAAACATCGGAAATAGAAGGACCGGTGGCGTATTAATATTCATTCCAGAACGGTGCTTGCCATTTCCGACTGGAGGTGGCGCGGGTCTGTCACACAGGCAGCAGCAGCAAAAATGATAACTAGATGACGGAATACGGAGCGAGGGCTCCGATGAACACAAACTAGACAGCAGCAGTACAGCGCAGATGGGTGTGTGACACACGCACGGCGTTGCCTCCTGGTGCTCGTGGGCGGCAGCGTTGCAGCGTTGTGTTTTTTGCCTGCTGTCTGTCGTCTACCCGGTATATGCCTGGGCTGTGTGCTCGCGACAGGGCAAAGGCTGACGGCATTTTACCCGTACGTACGTACCAGGTACAAAATAAGGCCTCTCCTACTGAGTTAGGGGGCAAAAGCTGGCGGTATTTCACCCGTACTTCCGTACAAAAAAAGGCCTCTCGTACTGATGATACCAGGGAAATGTTCTTATCCACGTCCGCCGAAATAAAAAAAATGAGGACTTGCCACGCGCTCCAGAAGGCGCGAATCGCGCCCGGACCTCGACCGAGGTATCCGGCCGGCCTTCCCCTGTCGACAACTTGACGTTCGGCCGGCCAAACACGCTCGTACGAAGAGACATGTTCCGCAACACAAAGCATACACTACTGCCCCTAAATATAGGTACTGTTTTAATCGAAGGTTAAGGTTAGTATACAAACGTTGCTTATATACCGAGTACAAGCCGAAGTTCCGTATTTCGATATTGATATATATCGCAACTTCCGATACGATATCCCAACACTATTAATAGTGCTAGTGCTAGTGCGGAGCGGTATGTTGCCGTCGTCAATCACTACCCATGGGTGATAGAAAAAGTCAGGGAGTGGAGATCAACACGCGTCCGGTGCTATATATACCGAAAGATGTATCGAATTTCCGTAGTCGATACTCCGATATACAAGGCAGGCTCCCAAACCTCTGGAGCTGTGGAAGAATATCTCGAAGACGGGGGGTGGGGGGGGGGGAGGGTGTACTCGATAGTAGATATGTATTCGATTTCATGGATAGCCGTAGTCGTATGACCATTGACCCTCGCATCCCTACATTGCCGGGACGGAGCTTGTCGGTTTTTATCGACCAGACAGACATTGCTTGCACCAAGCACAAAGCGCCGTGAGGTGTGCGGCGAGTCGCATGAAGGGTGAGCTGCATCCTACGAAGAACCGCTTGTGAGTTGTGAGGCAGACTTGCATATGGATGACAGCTTCAATGAGTTAGTACTACGTAACTGCCTCTTGGGTGCCTTACCTTGAACACTACGTAATGCGATTAACTCCCTTGTGCGGAGTGAAGGTTCTTTACCTCGCACAAATGATCTATAACTCGACAACCAGCTGTGGGCGACCGCAAAAAAAAGAACGGTACACCGGTTGTCTAATTGGCGTAGTGAGCGGCATGTTCTACAGTGTCGTTGCCAAACGACGCCAACCCACTGGGGGAGGGGGGGGGGGTCGAAAACTAAGCATGGGCATCACTATGAAATGGTGCAAACTAAACTACCTCGGGGGAAAAAATAAACCGATAGCAATAAACGTAACTCTGGAGCGCAGTAGCAGGCTGGAGAGGTGGAAGGGCATCCATCACCTCGCATAATGAAAGAGAAAAATACAGCTGTGTCGCGTAGGTCTGAAGTAAGTGAAAACAAAATACCTCTGATCGTTACACACAAAAATGATATTTCTGGCGTCCGATGCTGGCCTTAGCTCTTCCGCTGCAGGAAAATACTGCGCCAAAAACTTATCCCAAGCAGCATGCCCCAAAGCAATGGTTGCTGTACTATTGAAGTTAACCGGCACCAACCATGGGTGATGACGCAAACGTCTCGTATCCCTCAGCATCCATCGGAGAGCCCCCTGCAATTCCCGCTGCTGCGGCGGCGGCGGGCGGAACCCATGACCCCGGAAGAGGCTGAGGTAGTAGACGAGGGAAGGCACGCGAAAGGGGGGGGGCGGGGGGGGGGGGGTCGAGCGTGTCCCAAAAACATTTGGTGAAGGCTGTAAGTTAGAGAGGACGCGTGATGTAATACATTTGGTTCAAGGATCAAGATTGCATCGGGGTCGAAAGGGAGAGACGAACGATCGCACGCGCATCCAATCGAGCTCTCGGGTGAGAGGGTTCCATTCTATTCCAGGGTTCAAAATTCCGTCGTCGGTGTCCGCGTAAAACAAAGACGGGCAGAAACAACGCCAAAACAAAAAAGGGGTGTGGGAGAAGACGGTGAGTGAGGCATCACATCGCGGTGCTAGGCGCTGCTGGTCAACGCACGCCTGCTGCTACTGCAGGCTAGGGACATGAGGTAATCGCCTCCCTTTCCTCCCATTTTACCCTCCCGTTCTAT
>JBBMHQ010091029.1:0-10704 GCA_037834295.1 Postelsia palmaeformis | reverse complement strand
GTAGAGATGGATGACGCATCCGTCGCGGACACTGGCGACGTTTCGGCCGGTTGCGACACGGAGACCGCTGTTGTGAAAGACACTGAGTCCGAGAAGGAGGGTGATTTGGCTGTGGCTCACGACTCGCGCAAGACACCTGCCGTTGAGGGTAAAATCGCGGTCGTCGAGGCTGTGGTTAGGCGAGTGGAGATTGCAGAGACGGTGAACACGGACGTTGTCAACGTTATGGCAACCAGGGGGGTCGAGCCCGCCGTTGCCCACGACGCAAAGCCTTGGAAAGGGTTGGCTGTGGTATTTCCATCAATCTCAGTTGACCTTCTTGCTCCGACCGACCAACCTGCTGCATTTGTCGACTTGGCTGAGACGCGTGCAATTCACGGTGAACCCGTGGTCGCCGGGGCTGTGGCTGGTCCAATTGAGACTGGGGAGCTTCCGGTGATGGGCGACGCCGAATTCATGATAGCCGAGGAGATCGAGGGCGAACGTGTGGAAGACACCGAATCTGGGGAGGAGGAAAAGGTGATCGCCGCCACGATCCGGGCCGAGATTATTGCTCCGGCCGAACCCCCTGGAGTGGCGGGTGAATCAGTACGCGATCCTACGAGTGGGGGCGAGTCCCTGTTTATTGAGGCTATGACCGAGCCTGTGGAAGCTGGAGGGCCAGTAGTTGTGGGTGACGTCGACGCTGGGGTGGCCAACGAGATAGAGGCCGAGGCGGTGAAAGGCAACGACCCTGAGGCGGACGAATCGATAGATGAAGCGTCAAACATGAACGAGGAAGCTGCCGTATTCGATCTGGCTTGTGCTGCCGCTGATTCATCAGAGAGGACTGCGAGCGAAGATATATCCACACCCATCGAGGTTGTGAGCGCTTCAGCTGACAAAGAAGCATCTGAGGAGGTGGACGACATCAGCACTGTAATGACCAGGGATATCGAGGCGGTGGTTGTCGAAGACGCCGACCCTGAGGAGAAGGAGGAGGTGTTGATCGCTGCCACGATCCCGGGCGATGATGCTGCTCCAGTCGAACCAACTGCGGTGACGGATGCCCCAGTTGAGCTGGCGGCAGGCGAGGACGTGCCCGCTGTCGTTGAGGCAATAGCTGGATCTATGCATGCTGAACAGGCAGTGGCCATGAACGATGTTGATGTTGTAGTGGTCAAAGAGCTCGAGGCCGGCGTTGTAGAAGACACTGACGCTGAAGAGAACATAGTCGTACTTGAAGCACCGACCACGACCGAGGGCCCTGCTCTAACCGGGCCCGTTTCTGCTGATGATGATTCATTGGAGACACCCACGGTCAAGAGCGAAATGGCGGTTGTCGAGGTTGTGGCGGAGCTAACGGAGACAGGAAATCTTGAGGACGTAGGTGCTGTCAACGCCGTGGTGATGAGGGATACCAAAGCCGCTGTCGTGGAGGGCACGGAACATATGGAAAAAGTAGCAGTGGTTCTATCGCCGACCCCGGTCAAGGATTCTGCCCCGACGGACCAAGCTACTGCGCCGTGCAACTCACTTGAGACGCCCGCGTTCGAGGGTGAACCCATGGTTGTCGAGGTTGTGGCTGACCCACTGGAGACTGAAGAGTCAACATTCGTGCTAAATGCCGACGTTGTGAACACCAAGAAGATCGAGGCCGCGGTTGTGAGAGACGACGAGCGTGAGGAGGATGAAGTGCTGATCGCTGCCACGGTCCCGGCTGAGGGTACTAACCCTGCTGTTACAGCGGCGAACGCCTCAGTTGAGACGCCCACGATCAAGGATAATCATACAATCGTTGAGGCCATGGATGAGCCTGTGGAGATTGACGAGCCACCCACGATGGACTATGTCGATGCTGCGACCACCAACGAGATCAAGGCCAAGGCTGTAGAAGAGGCCAAGCCTCAGGCGGACAAGGTAATGTTCAAGGCACCGATCCCCACGGAGGGTGCTGCTCCAACCGAGTACGTCACTACGGGCGACACCTCACCAACGATGTCTGCGGCTGAAGATGAACCTGCGGTCGCCGAGGGTATTGTTGATCGACTGGAGACTAAACAGCCGGTGATGATGAACGATGTCGACGCCTTGGAGACCAGGGAAATCAAAACCGAGGTTGTGCACAACGCGGGGTCTGTGGAAGATGTGGGGGGGGTTGTACTGCCAACCCCTGTTGTGAATGTTGCTCCGACCGATCAAGCTACTACTGTATACGACTCCACCGAGCCGCCTGCGGCTGAGAACACACTGACGGTCGTCGAGGCTGTGGCGGAGCCAGTGGAGACTAGAGTTCGTGCAACCATAGGCGATGTCCATGCAGAAGTGACTAGGGAGATCGAGACTGAGGTTACGGAAGACACCGAACCTGAGACGGACGAGTTCGTGACCAAAGCACTGACCCTGGCTGAAAATGCTTCTGCGACCGAGCCACTCCGTGCTGTAGATGATTTTTCGCGGACGGTTCTGGTTGAGGACCCAGCAACAGCTGTGGAGGCTGTGGCTAACCTGGTGGAAACTTTAGAGCCGGGGAACGTGTACGATATCAATGCTTCCGTACGAATCAAGGAGATCGAGGCCGAAGCTTTAGCTGGCGCGGATCCTGAGGCGGAGGTGGTGTTGGTCGATGGTCCGACCCCGGCCGAAGATTCCTCTTCGCCCGAATCAACTACCACGGCCGCCAACACGCTTGTGACGCCTACATGCGAGAAAGAATGTGCGGTTAACCTGGCTGTAATTGAGCCAGTAGAGGCTAGAGAAACAGCGGCTGTAGACCGTTTGGATGTCATGGTGACCAAGAAGATCGAGACTTATGCTGTAGAAGGTGCAGAGAGTGGCAAGAACGTGCCGGTGGTCGCGGCGCCGGCTCCGGTGGAGGGTGTTGCTCTGACTGGGCCAGCTGCTTCGGCCGACGACAGCCCCAACGTTCCAGCAGGCGAGAAAGGACTGGCAACCATAGAGGATGTGTCTGAGTCAGTAACAGCTGAGCAGACGGTCGTCGCTGACCGTTCCCGCACCGTACTGGCCAGGGAGATAGATGCGAAGGCTGTCGCAGGCACTGTGTCCAAAGAGGAGGTGGCGGTGACCGCCAAGAAAGTGGAAGCTGCTAGTTTCGGTGAGAGGTTATGAGGAGTTTGGGTGGCGGTTTGGTCTGAATCTTGCGGTTACGCTGGGGTTGGTGGCGCAAGAAACACTGCAGTTTGAGAGGCAAGCCAGTTGAGAGTCGGGTCGAATGGCTTGAAGAGAAGCAGATACGGGAAAACGCTTTGGCAGCAGGTTCGATTCATTTGAGCATCAAGGTTAACACTACCCAGGACACTATGAACTCTACGTTACATTGCACCTAAACTCTCCTTTTCTCGCCCTCGCTACCCAATAAAATAATATTGTTTTACTGCTTCAAAATGAAACTGTAGTGTAATTTAAAGGTATTATCGGCGTAGGACCTCAAACTATGGGACACCTAAAGTTCTGCGAAGATTTGAAGTCACTGCCCAAACGATCCCCCACTGACCGCGCTCGCCTCTCAGTGCCTGCGGAAGAAAGGAGCGTGGTCGGGGAACAACACATTCCTGCAGAAATCTCTCTCTCTGAGCCGAGGTATGTTGCCGTACCTAGAGGAACAGCTGCCGACTCTCCAGAAATTGTTTCAGACGACGCGACAAGTCCAGTCGGAGGTGTATTCATGGAGATCGCAGCAAAGTCGAAAGAAGAAGCTCCGATGTTCAGGACACCTCTGGTGAAAGCAAGTGCTGCGGCTGACGACTCGCTGGAGACGTCCTTCGTCAGGGAGGAGTTGGTGGCGACCCAGGCGGTGGGCGAATCGGCGAAGGTGGAAGAGCTGACGTCAGTCAACATGGTTTTCAACCAAACAGCTGTTGAAACTGTGGACCCTACTTTGGCTGTTGACGAGGAGGCCACGGTCCAAGTTTGCTCGAAACATGAAAAGGAGGTCGCAAGAGTCGTCGGGGAGAATGAGATTGCTCGTATTGGTGAGAGGCTGGGATGTGATGCTGCTGATTTGCTGTGATAGGTCTGTTGGTGCTGCATGGCGGTTGTTTATTGAGTGACTGCGAATAAAACTAATATATCGAGAAAGGGTCGTGTCTTCCGAGTCTGGAGGGTGTTGGGAGTTTGTGGCGAACAAATGGTAATAAATAGGCTCGTTGGTGCGGGTAGGCCTCAATTTACGTCTGTATGTCCTTCGTTTCGATCATGGTACGCTACATCAGGTGGTAATACACAACGCACGCACGAAAACTGCTACGTGGGTTGTGTCGTTACATCCTACGGTGATAATGGGCATCTGAAAAACAAGTATCAATAAGTCCGTCGGGTGCTTACACTGACTAGCTTCCCGTCCGTTCTGGACTTCTGGTCTGTCCGATGTCTCATGCTGTCAAATCAGCGAATATCCCCGGTTTTGATGACAGTGACTCAGATGGTGTAGACGAGGAGCCGGAAGCAAAAGAAACTGTGGTTGCTGATGGGGGGCCTAATGCCGGTGAGAGCTATTGTTGAGACGTTAACTTCTGCTTTGTTCGGCTGAAGGATACTGGCTTGTATTCACACTTGATGTACGGTGTTGAACATGTGCCGCAGTCGTGAACGAAACTGAACTTTTGACGGTACCGCGCTGTAGGCTGTGTTCTGCACTCCAATTAATGCATACTGGAGATACCACGGTGAAAGATGCTCAAGAAGCGCTGACGGTACGTTGGCTGTTCTCAATCTGAGATAACGATTGAAATCGAATGTGACTTCTACTATCGTTGTGTAGGCTACATATATCTACGTGCCTATGGTCGGTCTACGACCGCTAGTGGTTGCTCAGTCAGCTATTTCCCATGGTAAGTGAGTGCCCAGCACAAATTGCAATAGTGCTTACATATTTTACCCTACAACGAATGGTGTATATATCTGGCATTCCCCACGCCCCCACAAGATTCTCAACGCGTTTTCTACACGTTCGATCTGCCTCACTTCCTTGAGCTCGGGGAAGCCATGTGACGAACAGTTCGGTCTTACTCAGTGCACCTAAACTGAGAGAACGCCGCTTACGAACAAAACTCGACTAATACGCCTGCAGTCGATATGGAAGCCGACCTCGGAGCAGCAATATTGGAGGGAAAGGATGACTTCGGCAACACGGTCGCTCCCGAAGAAAAGGAGCTATCGCGGGAGAGTTTCATCCATGCAGGTACTGATACGGAGGCGGCGGCGGTCGCAGACGAAGATGAAAGTGCGACTGCCGGTGAGTAGTGTGAAGGAAAGGCTTCAACCTGAATATTCTACCAGATGAACAGGTTGTGTTTCGGCACTGTTCATCCCGATTTTTTCGTGGCGACGGTATTGGATGCTACCTGTTACGATAAAGTTTGAAACGGGGTATGGCGCCACAACGAGTGGGGCTAGAGGTTGCAACCGGTTTTACATAATGCAACGGAGCACTGTTTGGTAGCGTGTGTTGCCTTGGCACATGCAATTTTTACGTGTCGAAATGCGGCGTCGTTATGTTACTCCTTGCTTTTTTGCCGGGTAAATCACACAGTCAAGAGCAATGGGTTGATCCATGACGTACCAGGTAGTTCTTGAAATGAACATTTCACGCGCTTAGCCGGCTTCCTCGAGGGACTACATTAAGCACGACCGTCTATCATCCCGACTTTATTGCTTTCCACAGTGCCCACGGGAGAAGAGGGACCGGCCAACGAGATGCTTGCAACCACAAGAACCAATTTTGCGACGCCAGCAAGAGCTACAAGGCCCGGACGACAGTCGTATGCAGCTTTTTCCCACTTTGTGGCTGACAATGTGGCGGAAATCCAGACAAAATTGGCATTTGAAGACAAGCATGCGGCGAAGAAGGACCAGATCCTTTCAAAGTCCGACGAGCCCGGCGTCGTGAACGTTTTGAACATCACGGGTGCCCAGGGCTGTGCCATCGGCGAGACACCTGTAACGGTGGTTGCCCAGGTTAGCGACCAGGCTGCTGAAGCACCGACGGACAATGTCATACCGGACGAGCACCAAGTTGTCGTAGGCGGAGTGGAGGAGGAGAAGGCTTTGCAGTCGGAAATCGAGGAGTTCGTCGTCCAACCAAATGTGGACGCCGCCACTTACGAAATGAGGGAAAAGGCAACGGTGGAGGGCACTAACCCCACAGCCGCCCTCCAAGGAGTCTACAAGCGCGAGGAACACTCAGCGGCGGAGACGGGCGGTGAAGCCGTCGCAATCAATGCCGCAGGGGATATGATGCCTGCCGAGGCCGCTGGAGGCGCGAAGGCGGTCCCCGAGTCGTCTCCGGTGCAAGGGTTTGCCGCTGTGGAGTCCACCGTGAAGGATACGGCCAGCATCGCCGACACGGTCGATTCAAACGCCGGAAACGCGTCGGCAAGTGCGGTGCCTAGTAGTGAGTCCGACGAGACAGCAACCGCAAGCACGGACGACACTAACGTAGATCCCGCATCAGGCGACACCGCCGCTCGCACGAGAACAGAGTTGAGCTTGATCCAACAGATTTTCAAGAAAATTTTCAGGAAGAAGGGAAGGCGCAGACGCGCGTCGAAGAAGAAGAAGAAGACAGCAGTTTTAAAGGACAAGACCCTGGCGGATGAAAACAACGATGGGGAAGGGAGTCTTGGGGCGAGAGCACGAGGCGAGGAGGCCTTCCTCGTAAGGGTCGCAAGAGAACCGGAGGATGGCATTGAGACTGTTGCAGAGACCAAGGACAGAGAAGGTTTTTCCATCTGCGATGAACGGAAACCAGCAGCAATCGAAAGGCCGGCAGCTCTGGAGGCAATTGGAGATTCTACCGCGATGATAAACCAGTTGGATATCATGGAGTTTAGTACAATGAACACTGAATAGGCTAGCCTCGCTATTTGAGGACAGCAGCTGCGGTATCCGGTGGGAGGTCACCGCTATGCATACATTTTCCACCTAAAGGATTGGAGCGAGCACATTTTCGATCACTCCTTATTATTCGTCGAGAGAAAATGGAAAACCGGCTTCGACTACACCAACAATTTGTTGATCATAGCAATGATCGCAGCTGAAGCGCAGTTTTCCTACTATACATTCATTGTAATCTGCCACTTGAAGCAGTTTTGGTCTGCTCAGCTAGCCTCGATCTCGTCACACCGCCGTTGTCCGTCAGCCGAATAAATATGCGGTGCCCTTCACTCTGCGTGACAGGTTCGTGGTCGCAGTGTGTTTCGGCCCGACATCACACGTGACCTTGTTGCCGCGGCTTAGATGAAGTGCTCCTACCGTTCGTCGGTTACCAACGCACTGCTCGTAGCTCTTTTCGCGATAGCAAAGTCCGTCCAAGACGGGGGGTCGTGGGAGAAGGGGGCGGAGGTGTGTGAATGACTCACTAAGTGGGTAAAATTTTGAAACGGCTACCTCGCAGTGTTGAGCTTCCAAGGGGGAGCCGGGCAATCGAGGGCAACCGCCGGAACGTTTTTTCTGCGGGGTGAGAGTAGTACATTCAATTTTGGGTCTTCAGTATTGTTACATAATTTTGCGTGGACACGTCACGGGTACTGAATGGGTACCATGCGCATGGAGTCGATTGTTGGCGCATCTTGCCGCCTGTGTGACAATTCATGCGCCATAGCTCGTGTTTTTTTGTTGTCAAGCCACTATGACGCTTGCATTTTGCTTTTGACAGCGCGAAGCGTAAGCCTCGGCCTAGATTTTGGAACGTATCGGATGGGACCGGACGCGTGCCACGACAGGAGTGGTACTTTTTTCAGCCAGTATGGTTGTGACCGATCGGGCTCCCCAAGTGAGGAACTAAACAATAGCGTAGGAATCCAATTTGTGTTTGACGATATTTTTCGTCGTACACCTACAGGCAGTGGGATTTCTCATCGGGGAAGCTTGCAATTTTTCTCAGAGTCAGTTGTTTGGGCGAGGTACAGGGCTTCTCAGGTAAGACGCCCAAGAAACAGTAGATGCGCCTCGACCGTAGCATGCGTCGCCGCTTTGTGCTGTGCATGGTTCCGCGAACACTGGTCGTTGTTCAGGCGAAGCAGCGGTTCAAGCATGCAGGCCTTATTCGGGTGCAGGTGCCTGTTACCACTATGGTAGGTAGGCGTTTGGTGCCCCTTATTCGTTTTCAGCTGTAGTTTTGTATCGTCGGCTTTTAACTTCGCCAATCGTCGGTCGCCTCAGCGCATTCTCCCCTTGGCTCGGGAGATGTGCTGACCGTCAATAATGTATGGGTTGTAGTTAGATCCGGGCTACTCCCCCCCCGCTATATTATCAAGGCACTTGTCAACACCATACCCGGTACGAATTTAAGGAGCATCGTACGGGGATTGGAGGTATTGAGAAGCCGGGGTGGCGTTGGGTGGAGAGGACCGTTTATAAACTATTTTATGTTAAACGGGAGGGGGAGGGGCGTGATATTAATGTTGATAGGTACTTTACCCGGCATTGTTAGTAACAAGTATCGCAAAGGGTGTGTTGTCCTCGTACTTTAGTTAGGGTTTCGTTCACGACCTGTGATTTCACGCACAGAAGGCCCTAAATATTCGGGATGAGAGGGTTGAATATAATTATCGTTTTGGTTTTATTTCGGGTTGGACTCTACGAGTACGTGCTTTCCTGCGCGTATCCCTGTCCTATGTTGTTCGTTACGGTTGGTGTCGAAGCGCGCGGGCAATAGAACCGTGAAGCCGCGACCCGTGGCTTTTGTTTCCTGTGACGGGGTTAAAGATGGTAGTTTTCGGGGTTTCCGTGTTTGATGACGGGATTTCCCCCCCCCCCTGTTTGTATACGTTACGTATAGCGTTTTGAAAATGGTGGCGGGTGGTAGAATGCGTCGCGTCCCGCACAGGGTATTCTCCGTGAAGAGGCTAGATGGAGGTAGTAGTGGAAGCAGCAAGAAAGGCTGGGCGGGTACGTGAAGTGACGATTTTTCTGCGATTATATTGTGTTTTGTGCATTTGCGGTACAGTCGATGTGCCGGTAGGTTGTAGTTACTGAAACCCCACGCTCGTGGGGTTCAGTCTGTGGGCAGGATGCTTTGTTTGTGTGTTTCGAGTTCAAGATAATTGGGCGGTTTCAATGACGTGCTGCAGACACCCTACTGCATGTTGTTTCGATCCTGCTAAGAAAGTTCCAAGTATCGTACTAATAATGCATACCGAGTGCAGTGTGATCTTGCATGTGCCGCGGAATTACTTGCTTGCCGTGAGATACATTTTGATGATGAACCAACCTAATTGCTTATTAAAGGGGAAGAGGCTTCGTTGTAGGTGTGAAAATGTCGAGAGGTGAGTTTTCCAGGCGAGGCACGCGAGGAGCTGATATTTTTTGTTCGTTCGGCGGGCTTTCAGCTCCCTCTCCGAAGGCCAAATTTTGGTTGTGGATGCTGCCGTACGTGCTCCTTGTGCGCTACCACGTATAGTCGGTACAAGTATTTGTTGCTCTCTGCTATCTAGGTATGCTGCGATTTATCTCCTCTTGTGTCACTGCGCTCGACCCCCAAGGCTACCCAATACTCCCAAAGGCTCAACGAACCCCGCTTTGCGTGGGGAACAGCGCTGTTGGCATTAAAAGCTCCCGGATGTACAGATTAGCACGACGAACAGAATTGCCGCAGCGACGACCAACTGTGGCACGCGACAAAACATAATGACCAAACTTGATCGATCAAATTGTCACAAAGACGCGTGCTTACGACAGGAGTAACACTTCTCGGTTGCGATATTCCTGGTTGGCGGGGCTCCTTCAGGACACTGAGGACCTACCCGGCGTCGTAAAGTGTTCAAACAAATATGTCAAGGTTAGCTTTTGGTCCGGCATAGACCTCCTGAAACAGAAAATCTCATACATTTTTACTTGCATCCCTCGGGTAGCATGTCTCCAAACTCTACAAACCTACGTAGGCCAACGATTACATCACCGCAGTAGAAGCAAAACAAAGCAGGGGCTAATGTTTTTTAGGCCTACATTTTGGTCTACCGCACCCCCTCCACCTCCTGCACGACGACGAGTACGGCGAAAAACAAAACTTGCTACATTTCCTTTTCCGAAACCCGGCCCTCGCTGATTGCTCTCCCAACCACAGCGTTTACGCTTGGATCATTCAAACCGCCGCCACCGTTTTGACCGTTCTCGACATTCAATCGCTTTCCGAGGTCCGTAAACCCGTACGGAAGATCGGGATACGGTTGGGTGGGGGGCTTGTCCAACCATTTCGCGCGTTCCAGAACGTTGGTCGCGCTGAGCTTGCTGCTCACAAAGTTGTGGTCGGACAGTAGCATGCTCGCGAGACCTTCCCCTGGGAGCAGATGGTTCAACGCTAGCGGGTTCTGCGCTTCATCCTTCCAGGGAACCCCTTTTCTTCCCCCCACGGTAATTCCATCCACTTCTTCTGTCAACGCTGATGAGGAGTTCACCCACGCCGACGGCCACGTTGAATTTTGAAGGGTCGAAGACATCAAATTGGTAGATTCCCTGTCGCGCATCTCTGTACAATTGATCAGGTTTAGTCGATGCGGGGATCCGGCAAGACTCGCCCGCCAGATACGTTCGTGCCTATCATCCCGTCGTCCACGGCGCCGTTTGAGCCCATTCGCCACGCGTACCGACGACGGCGGATTGACTCGGGTCTCACGGCCAACTCCCAATTTTTTCCTTCGAACCCCCATTCCGGCTTCGGTTTTACGCTGACTCCAGCTGATATCATCCGACAATTGTTGGTAGTAT
>JBBMHQ010091007.1:0-10706 GCA_037834295.1 Postelsia palmaeformis | reverse complement strand
AAGATGTTTGATTAAAAATTGTGGGTTTGTGACGAGCCAAGAAAACGGCATACCTACTACATTCCGCTTCAGAAATGAAACTCAGGTCCGACCCGCTTGATACGGGCCCCTAAAAAAAGCACGCCGTCTCAACTAGGAACTCGCGTTTGCTCGTAAATTGTGCAGGCATGGTGATGTGTATGCGCCTGCTGGGGGAGTCGGCTTCGTGCACGAGTCCTTTTGCGGTGTGCGGCCATGACAGCGGCCACCTCTGCGTCTACGACGTGAGGGCCACGTCGGCTGAACCATTGATGGAGTCACGACTGCACGATAAACCATGTGAGTAACAACGCTCGGGGGATCTGGGGGTGAATCGAGGAGCTCCTGAGAGGAGAGAGAGAGGGGGGGGGTTGCAGTCGCAACTGTAACTGGTTCATTACATTTTGATGCATATTCGAATTACAATATTTCCGAAAAGCATTCAAGTAAGTGCTGAATGATGTTTTTTTTGGAGTAAAACTTTGCGCGGAGTATACTTGAAAAAACGCCGTTTCGAATCCTTTGCGCGGACGCTAGTCCAGCGGGGATGACTGTACGAGTAAGGCTCATCGTACCACCGGACACGGTTGGTTCTACACGCTACCAGTACGCATTAATCTCTCCTCGAACGCTCTGATGTGAAGTTGCCATGCCAGCCCCGTAAGGGCTTGCTCTGCTGGCACCGTGGAGCAGCACTGCCTCCGTGTGCTGTAGCTAGCAGTGCGCGGTGCATCTCGCCTGACCCTGAAGCTTCCCCACACGTGTTGAAAAACATCGCCCGGCCCCTCCCCTCTCCGCCGCCCTGCTTGGTGAAAAAAACAGTTATCTGCGTCGACGTAGGGTCGTCATGCACACAGGGCGTGTCCGGTTCCGCCGGCGACAGCGTCAACGTGTTCAAAGTCAACACTAAGAAGGTGAGAATCAGCCGGGGTCAGAGGCGACACTACAGACTCTGATGTGCCACATGGATTTTTCCATGTGTGGTACTCAAACCTCTGGTGTTTTGAGGAGCCCCTGGTCGCTGAAAGTGAGAAATTTACGAGAAAACCCGCCGTCATAAATAGCAGCTACGTCCTCGCTTCGGTACGTGAGACACGATATATAGCTTGTAGCTCTGACTGGCGCTCAACGGCAAAAGTTAATCGTACTTATCTTCGAAACGCCATGAATCAGAAGTCGGCGTGGAGAAGCAAGGTAGGTACATAGACACGGCAGGGGCATTCCTGGTGGTGAACGTGGATTGCGCTTTTGGCTGGCGTCTTCCGAGCGATGAGTACCACCGCCAGAGATGCACGTAAAGCGTGATAGCTGACTTTCTCTTTGCCCGCAGGGATTGTGCGAGGTGGTCAAAACGTTTCGCTCCGAGCATCCGGGAACGTCTTGCGTCGAAATTCGCCGCGATCAGAAGCTGTTCATATCTGGAGGTTGGGACAACAGGTGATGGCACGCGCGTCTTTTGGCTCCCCCGGGGCTATCCAAGCGCGAGTGGCGCTACAGTAGTACGCCCGCAGCGGTTGCAAAGGGGCATAGAGCTTGAACAGGGGCGGTGATAACAATTCCCCGAGGCTGAATAATCTCCAACCTTTGAGGACGACTGAATGCTTGCTGCCAACTGCTGCAATTTTAAGTTCGTAATTTGTAGAATTATCAGGTTCGCGCCGTCGCGTTTTACCGCGAGCTGCGCCTCGGGCGGTTTTCAGTTCAGCAAGGTTTAGGTGAAAACCACGTCATTGCAAACCGCAGCAGGAACACTCGTTTCAGCTACTCACGTGACTATCGCCTAAAATATTGCGCAACATCTACGAGACATTTCGTCTGGAGCCGTGAATTGACCCTTCGTGAAGACAATCTCCTCCTCTGGGTGTAGATAAGTTCGACATTTTTTACCTACAACGCGCGCCCGTCCGCCCGGCCTGCTGCGTGTCGCCCTTCTATTTTTCGTGTGGTTGATCGCTCGCAATCAGGGTTAGAGTGTTCAGCTGGAAATCACCGCGACCTCTTGCGGTCTTACGGTCTCACGAGGGGAGCGTGAGCACCATTGCGCACAGCCCGCGGATTGGCGGTTTCGTGTCGGGCTCCAGAGACTCCCGTGTGGCGGTGTGGGACATGTTTCCAGTCAGATAGTAGTTTGCGGGTGTTGCATTCGAGAGGGGGTCCGGACGGGGTAGCCGGGCACGACATGGGAATGAAGAGCAGGGGCTGCGATAAGTTGCCGCAAGTATTTGTATCATATGTCTCTCTACCTGATGTCGCGGTATGAATGGGCGATAGGTCTGAGCTCCAACAACTTCGCTTGTGCCCGTGGCTACAGCAGTGCGTAGCGGTCACCTCTTCACAGCAGCCATCCTTGCATTTGCTGGCAAATGGTGGAGCGTCGTTTCTCGGCCGAAAATCCTGAGAGAGCGAAAAGGCTCTTCAGCTGAAGTGAAAAAAGTTAAACAACAGAAAATGAAACACGCCGCCTCGACAACATTATCTAAATTTTCAATTTTTAACCCCCCGACGCGGTATACCTGCCCCAGACGTGACTCTCGAACTTTATTAAACAATCAGCGGGGCGTTGAATCCACGGGCAGGGGTAGCTGACGCGGATATAATTTGTTTGCGCCAAGGCTCACCCCCGGCCGTTCGGTGTGGGGTAAAAGCGAAGGTTTGGCTAAGAAAGAGGTTTTGATCATATCGTCATATCGAAGGGCTCGCTTCGTATCTCGCCGCGTGCTGAAGTCGCGTCGGGCTCGGAGCAGGCGAGGCGTCTCCCCGAGACAGAAAGGAGAGATGCTTGGTCAACCTCAACGATATGTCTCGTGCTCCCTCGGAGACACGTGTGGATCCGTCCACTGGGTGGCAAAATTGCTCGCGCCGCGTTGTCGCGTACAGCAATAAATAACGTGAGGATGACTGCTCTTAAAAAGAAACACTTGTACACATTATCATCCTATTACACACAAGAAGAGAAGAACATTACGTACAAGGATGACTGCTCTTAACTAGAAATACGACCGTTTACGTGGTATGTACTTTTCGAGTACTATTGCTACTGTACCAGGTGTACAGCCACGGTGTTAGCGGTAGTAGTAGTAGTAGTAGTAGTATCCCTTTTATTGCTGTCATATTATTCCCTTCGCGGACTTCTCTTGCCCTTTCTGGTCTCTTGCGTTAAAAAAACGTGCACTTAGTAAACCGTGCGGGGCCGAGCCTGCGCACCGTCTATTGAAAACAGTTTGCCCAAACACCGCTATTTTGATGTGAACGTCAATCGATAATTTGTCGACTCACGTACGTATAGAACGAAAGTGGAGCCATAGGGGCGGTATGATGTTGCGCAGCGATGCGCGATGTAGCACCCATTGGAAGAGGGAAACGCTCAATCAGTTATTTCATCAAAAAAACGTAAACATAATAGCGTCAGCCTCCGGAGGGCAGCTAACTAGCTGAGCATTTTCCGGCCGTTCGTCCGCAAGGGAAACAAGAAAAATACGAAGCCATTAAAGGAGCTTAAGGAAGTAAACCCGCCGAAAATCGTCCACGTACATGGGAAATCAGGAGGATAATACGTGCGTAGGAAAAACGAGTGTACTGCTGCGTACATCTTCCTCTCACAGGGATCCCACAATACAAAACTCGGAACAAGGACACCTCTTCGCTCTCCTTCCCGAAGACGAAAGTGCCACCAACATGTTCGCTCATCACGAACGGCGACGGGGCTGAACCCGAAAAGAAGCCCATAAAAGCGCGGCTCCATTTGGTGCCACTGTTGCTGTACGTACGTAAAGCTCTCTCTACACACGAAAAAAAATACCCAACCAAGTATAATGCAAACCAAGGTATTATTGGTGGTATATACGTACGTAGCTTTGGCGGCAACAAGTGGCACCTGCTAGAATGGCCACATAAAAAAGAGAATCGTCCCGACACGCGATAGGCGTTGAGACGATGCCGTTGATAACCTGCGCCACGGTTGGCCCACACTTTACTGATCGCGCTACTCGCTTGCCACACGTCCTACCTGCGTGATGGCAAGCTGGACACCGAGAAGAGCATACTGTCTGTGCCGCCACGCGGTTGCCTTAGAGTGCGTCGATCTACTGCTGCTGTGTCAACTGTACCCGTGTTGACGGCGGGGGTACCCCACCCGCGAGAAGGATATCGAAAGTAGGTCAACAGACACCGAACCAAAATACCAGGCGTACACCAGGAAAGAAAATACCCGAAGGCGAAAGGCAAGTAGGTGCAACTTCCGCCCCCTTTGTATCGCCGTCCCGCATCTTCGGTTATCACGCACTCACGTGGAAACAAGCTACTACCTACGGGAATACACCCGAACACACAAGGGCGAGTGCATGGAAAATACATACGCAGTAACGACCTGGTACAAACTCAGCTCTCAACATGTTCGCCCTCGGAAATTACTCCAGACGAAAAGACGCTAACGCTGTCTGCTACCAATACAAGACTACTATTAATATTACTGCGAGTACAACAGTACTACTGGTATCAACCTGCGCAATAGTATTGTACTCCCACGTGTTCCCTCACCCACTCCCCAAGCAACACCCGCGTCACACCAAATCGTTTCGTCAAGATGCTTCAGGAGTTATCAAGTCTCCGAGATACAAAGCGATGAACCACACACTCCGGACAACGTAATATGCCGTAAGGGCGAACATGGTGAAGGTGCAAGCGTTCACCATGATCTTCTCCGCGGGGTAGAAGGCGTAGGTCCCGGTACTGATGGAATAATGGTAGTAGTGTCTCTTGACCCACGAAACGAAGCCCATACTTTCCCACTTCCACCTACCCGACCGCTATGGAGTCCCCACCAAACCAGGCCAGGCGTCCGGTCGCGGTAGAGGTCTTCGCCCCTCCTGCTCCTCCTCCTCCTTCTCTTCCTCCTCCTCCTCTTCCTCGCCTAATAATAGTGCCTGCCCGAGAGAGTAGCTGGTGCGCTCGGGCGGTTCTGCTTTGAGAGCGTCGACCTAGCAGCTGTAGGTCTCGAGGTGTTTTGAGCGTCACCGCCAGCAGCTTCTTGAATAGCTATTGACTAGCGCTGAGGTGGGCCACCTCTTCCCCTACTTTCGCCACTGAGGTCGAATCGGACTGTCCTCGCTTCGGCGCCCTAGCTCTTCTTGCCGAGGGGTAGAGGTCGCGGCCGTGTCACGACAGTAGCAGGTCGCGGAGAATTTCTTCTGTGCGATGAGAGCACGAGACTACCTCCAGTATTCCTTATCGGGAAGCAGTCGCTTTCCCCTCCTCTTCGTATCAGCGTGTGGTCAATAACCTAGTGTATCTCCTGGCGAAACAGTAGCAGTAGCAGTATCTTCAGGTTGTCGGGGTGCGGCTTACGAGTCGATTACTCGGCAGTGTGAGAGCGGAGAGCGACAACAAAACGAAACATTTAATCTGTGGAGTTCGTGTGATATAGAGGCAAACAATAGTTGGGGATAGGGCGTGCCAAAACTTGTTCACCACCACGTCAAGTTGCTGTGCGCTGGTTGGACAGCGCCTGGAACAAAGACGCGGAACTTGGAGCGCGCCAGGAGTAAATATGAGGGTACGCTGGCCGAAGGCAAGTCCCGTGGGCATCCATTGCGCATTTTTGGGTTGCGCATCTTTGGGTGTCCGGATGGTCGTTGTGTCGCACTGCTGTTTGTCGTATTTTTTCTCGCAATTTTGAATATTTGAAACTAAAAACGCCTACGTACGCATACGTACGTATTATACGCCAAAAAAGGTATTTTCGGCTGCTTACATAATGCGTGAGATTCCTACATGATGAGCTCTCGTGACTCGTGATTAGACTCGTGATCCCAGTAACAGGGACGAGTCTAGATTCTGGTCGCTACGTCATAATTTCGTAGCCGATGCCCCGTACTGCATTCCCACGGTTCCCCACGTGAACGTGTTTGATGTTGCATTGGGCGCCACCAGGAACAGACCACGAACCACAAAGAAACCCAGCAGTGGTATCTGGGGCATCCAACAACAACCACGACTGACTATGAATACTGCTTTCTCACTCCCAGCGAACTAGTGTTATGGGTCCTCACTAGGCAAGAGGTTGTATACCGCCCGTCGGAGAGGCGGCCTGGCGCGGTAATTTCTCCTCCCTCCGTCTTGTTGCAGTGAACACAGCAGTGAGTAACGACAATGCTATGATACCTCGCGGAAAGTGAGCAGCCACCCGTAATTCGAATTGAATGTTGAATGAATTGTACACGTGTTTACCTGTCTGTCTGTTTGCCCCTCCTGGTTTCAACTCTCGGGATGTAGACCTGGCATATCCTACCAGCATTCAATGCCGCTCATATCCACTGAACAGCAGTTCGGCTACACGATAATTGGTGCATACTTACTCTACACTTCGCCAGGCAACTGACCTGATGTTCTGGATGATAACTTGTGGGCCTTATCTGCTGTTTGTTCGAAGAGTCAAGAACACGGAACAGCTCGTTTCCGACATGCGGCTATAATCAGGGTTGTCATTCAAAAGACGAGCTGAGGTCAAGCGTGCCCGCTGGCGAGCCCGCTGCCAGTGCCACAACCCACAGCGCTGCCCTTCTTATTTATTATTTTCCGGAAGCCAGGCACACGATTGGCGCATGGGCTCATACTTCGTACCTGGAGGACAAGGTGGTCAAGGTCAAAATATCTGAGGTGGCGTGCAGCCACTTACCGCAAACTGTCTATGACGCGAGCGAGATCTGGATAACCTGAGGCGTGATGCCTCCAATCGAACGATGGGATTGACTCGCACATTGTCTTGCTGCCCATGTAGTTTTTAGAACTGCATCCGTGTTTCGGGGATAAAGTACTTGAGATTAGAATCGCACGCTTTTTGCGGTGGGAAAAAGGTCATCTATTATTAATAGCACGACTTCTACTGGGAGGGGGGGTATTCTTTTACCCTTTGTTGTAATATACCATCGGACATCACTGCTTAAGGTACCCGCGCACCTTACTCGCTGGACGTGAATATTCCGTCTCCCATACGCCCCCGAGCGCGTCTGGTACACACACACCCCCCTCACGCGCTACGAGCTTAAAGTTATACTGGTACAATTCCACTGGATGTCGACGGGGGTGCTTCCTTTCACTGGATTTATTGTAAAGTAATACTATTAGTGCTGATGCTGCCGGAACGAATTGTGACGGGCAGCTTGAGATGAACTGTACGCGTGCTACATTTTTTTGTAGTCTTCGGCCCAATAACCTTGGTGGCACTTGGTGAATCTACTTCAAGTTGACGAACGCCCGCTTGGGAACTCGGGAACCCCCTGATAATATTTCAAGTATATTTTGCTGTCCATGGTGATGCACCAAATGATCGTGCCTATCCATCTTAGGACTGCGTGCCTTTTACAACGAGCTCCCCAGGGCAAGGGATGCCCCCACCACTTACAAGACCTTTGATTGGCGTCACACGCCGCGCGAGGGGCGGCGCCGTCGGTGGCTCTAACCCTGTTGTATGCGCGTTATTTTCGCCATCTCTTAAGCGGAACAAGTGTAGGACACAAAGGACATACGAAGTAGGTGCTTCTCGAACGACTTCGCGGAACAAACGAATAGCACGGTAGATAAGCTTCAATGACCACGGCATGGTACTGAAAGACTCATACATCCACCGTTCTCTAGTTCGTCGTTCGACTCAATGCATTGGGCGAGGGGGGGGGTAGGAATACATATAAATATGGGAAGAATACGGCACTGACTGATGAACGGCGAGCAGCGCATGGCGATTTTCGAACGCGCCGAGCGATATTTTAATCTCGTACCATCAACACGAAATACCCCGGCTCTAACCCCGTTTGCCAATCCAATCACACGCTACTACTGCCGTTTGCACCCTGACATTGTCTTGGCCCTTTTCACCCACCTTCGTCAGCGGGAGTGATACGCACACAAGCACATCACTATAGAACAGCTGACACTTTAGTCGGGAGGAAACTTCATGGTTCATGAGGCTACACAGAGTTATCACAGGAAACAAGGGCATGCCATACGTATAATGGACCACTCGTATACGGTGCCGGATTCCCGAACCTTACAGGGGGGAAAAATACACAATCACCGTGTATGAACGCGTAACAACACCACACTCTCGTCATACGACCGCGGCGTAATAAAATCGAAGCTATCAGCGCGACTCCCACGAAGACTGCGCCATTTTGATACACAGCCCTTGTTTCCTGTCATATCCAAAGGATTCAGATTACTCCTCCCGAGATTCCTCACAACCAAATCACCTGGAAAAATATCCTATTGACAGCCCTTCGAAAAAGGTCAGGGTTACTTCTTACGGCGTGATGCAGCAACATGGAAACGGGACAATACGGCGACGAAGCCGCCTACTGCAGCTATGCCTCCGAACTGCCGAAGCGCAAATGTAGCTGACGGTGGCGTAATCGGCAAATACTCGCTAATTACCAAACCGGTGCTAACTAAACCCACACGAAAATATTTTAGTTACCCGTGCGCCTTGCCCTGGATTGAACACAGGGTCAGGGGCGAAAAAAAAGAGCAGCAGCAGCTCATCAACCAGTGAAGCGGGCCGGGGCGGTTGCGCGAAAACCAAAGACGTGGCTCTCTCGTTTATCTTTCGCCAAAATTAAGCCCCGCAGGAAAACGATCAGCACAGGTCTTGAAAGCATCCGGGCAGAGGTGCACCCTTCCTTCTTTCGCCGAACGACCCGCGACGCACAGCAAATGGGCTTCCATTGTCGCCAGTCGAGTTGTTGCTCCCGACTGTCGTGCTCGTGCCCCAACTATTGCAGCCGCCCCCAACTGCAGCACCCGCATAAGCACCGTAAGCAGTGCCGGCCCCTCCCCCTCCTCCCGCTCCAGCTACTCCTTCGTCGTTGCTGTCCCCGTGGGCGGCTAGCAGCCCCTCTAGATGGGTGCAAAATCCGCGGAGCTGAGCGTTGTCGTCGACAGACCGCTTCAGCTCCCCCTCGAGCTGCTCAATAAGAGACGCCACTTCGATGGTAGGGTTGAGCCCGTTCCAAGAATTCCTATCGATAAACGAACGAAACGGCCACAACGGCGGCGGCATGGCACGTAGCGGTGTGGTGGTCGGTTGTCCGACTGGAAGAGTGCAAGCACATTAAGTGAGGCAGATGCTCATTCTACAATACGGACAGAGCTAAAAATGTCTCGATGCGATCACAGCAGGGGAGGGTGTTCACGCGCCATGCATGGCCGTAGTAGTCGTATGACCATAGACCCTCGCATCCCTACAATGCCGGGACGGAGCACGTCGTTTTTTTCACCGACCAGGCAGGGCAGGGGGGGGGAGCAAGGCCAAAAGCACGAACAAAAAATGAATGGAAAAGTGCCACCCAACTCCTTTGCCGCTTGAGTGTCTGTCATGCGGCGTCCGAAACCCTAAAAGTACCTTCCACCACGAAAAGAAAACGCAAGCGCCAGAACGTCTGTTCGACGTATCCCCTATAGGGCAATGCGCGAACGGCTCTGATAAAAAAAAACACACAGCAAAGCAGCCGGAAGACGAGGTAAACATGGGGAAAAAAATGTACCACCACCACTATCAGTCATGTGATACCATGCGGATTTCTGCTCACATTTCCGTTTCGTCTGTAGGGAAAGACCCAGCACGGCCAGCCCCTGTCGCTTTCCCTCGCTTTTCCTCACGACCCCCCCCGCCCCGACTACAATTGACGCCCACCCCACAGCCCGCCGCTGCCGCCACCGCCAGCTTCGTGCGAGCGTCCCTCACCAGACCCAAAATTTTGGCCACCTGCCTGTCCTGCTCCAGTCGGACGAACGTGGCGTGCGGGTTGGGGGGGCTGGGGTTTCCCGTGCGGACGGCAGTTCCTCTCAGCCCTGTTTGTGGTTGCCTTGTCTCACCACAGCCACCACCACCTCCACCGCCAATGCCACTGGCAGTGGTGGCGCCGTTGCCGTGGAGGTCAAGACACGGATAATAATCAGAGCGCCCCCCGTCAGGAGAAGGAGTGGATGCCTCCTCCTCCTCCTTGTCCGTCTCCTCCTGCCTCTGGCGATGATGAGGGGGCGGCGCCAAGGACTCCGCGCGTCTCACCGCCGCCGCCGCCTCCTGGGCGACAACGGCGATCGCTCCCTCTAGTTCCGCCGCCCTCGCCTGAACCTCCTCGCGCTTGCTGGTCTCCAGACGCAAAAGCGACAGGAGGGCCGCCATAGTGTTCTCCTCGCCACCGCCGACCTCCTCCTTTTTCTTCGTCGCCACTGTCGTCCTTGTCATCGCCCTGTCCGGTTTTTCCAGCCCGGCTATGCTGCCGTGGCAATAGGTGCTGTTTCCCGCCCCGCTGTCGACCAAGATGCGGGCGTGTGCCACCACCGCCCCGCTTGTTGCGTTACCGTTGGCGGAACGCCGTGGAGCCCCCTCGAGGCCCAAGGTACACTCCTTCTCCCACGTGGTGGTCGTGGGCGCGACATCGCCCGCGAGCTCGCCGAACAAGACGGTAGGGGTTGGGGGAGAAAACACGCCAACACCCCCCCGACCGCCACCGCCTCCTCCTTCTCCTCCTCCTCGCATTGCCGCGGTCGTCGGCACCTCGTCGTCCCCATCCATCCCCATCCCCCGTCCCGCGCCCTTCATCCCCGTCCGCAAGCCCGTGGCGGAATACAGGACCGGTCTGGTCGTGTCCAGCTCCGGCGTTTGCAAGTCACTCCTGCTACCCTGGCTCCTCCCT
>JBBMHQ010090985.1:0-10708 GCA_037834295.1 Postelsia palmaeformis | reverse complement strand
GGAATGTATGCCTACTCGAAGCGTAGATGCGGCGGGATTAGGACTTTGTGTTTTCGTATTCACAGCAGTACGAGTACTTCGTTTCGTACGAGTATGTGTTTTTTGTTTTGCAGAGCGACCGGGAAATTTCCAAGTCGGTCTGCCCAGCTTGGTGGTGGGTCAGTGTCTGGACCACCACTTCTTCTTCACGCGGCGGGAGATTCTCCTGGCCGCGGCTCTTTCCTAGCAGGGTAGCGGGACTTGATCGTCCACGCCACCTCTGGCTTCCCCACGTGGCGGGAGACTTTCTCCAGGCCACGGCAATTTTCTCGCAATGAGCCACGGACTTCTTGAATTCGATCGAATTATGGTATCTCGTGACTGTTTCCGAGCACTAGACACACACCCACACCTACACCCCTGTACTTAACAGGAGCCCGGGGTCGACATCGTCTTGCACCCGGCTTGGTAGATGGACCCAGCTTGATGATAAGACAGAAAGACAGAGTGAATTATGGTTGCGTGCATAATCGGTGCGGCTCCTTTCCTGCGTGTCAGTTGGACCCCCCCCCCCCCCGTGGATATGCCTGTATGGCCCAGCCACCACAGGTACTTGTATTCGAATGCTCGGTGACAGGTAGTCAGTAGTATAATACTACATCCCCACACGAGCGATTTACCCAAATGCTTGGTATATATGTATAAATAGGTATAATTGCTGTTGCAAAGAGTTGAGCATGGTGTCGGCAAACGACCGACGGAGAATGGAAGTGGCTGCTATATTGTTACTCGTACATACATTTGGTCACGCACAGAGTATTCGACACGTACATAAACGACTGCTGTACACAGCTGCTGCCGTATCTCGCGAGAGGTCCGACTGCGATGATACCTTCGGCACGAACAACGATGCCAACAACAGCCACAGCCACAGCACTTGTATTTCACACAAACACGTAATATACCTCCGCTGGAAACATGCGAATTGTTTCTGTCGAAACCCCATTTTTTATTTTTCGGTGATTCTCGATAAATCATCTCCTGAAACGCAGCAGAGCAGTTGCTGTGAAAAGCACGTCCAGCTGGCATCCATGCAGCTACCCAGCAGGATCCAAGGCGCCATGCACCCTGCCTCTAAATCACCGTTGTCTTAAGCTGCTGTAAAGGTCGCTGTCCCCGAGCGTTCGTTGCAGCTGACGTCTCAACTCCCCTATCTTCTTGCAAACGTCAATACATACGTCATCGCGACGAAACCTGGAAGGCATGGTCGTGCCGGGCAGGCGAAGCATGTCGTAGACTTTAACCTTACGGCCGTCCACACGGACGCTTACAACAACGCCGTCAACGCTCCCGGGGGAACGGAGGTCGGAGAGCACCCCCCCCGAAGAAATTACAAAACAAGAATATTCCTGTCCCAAGGCGTTGCGTTAAGACGCTGAGAGGGCACGAAAGACTCGTCCATTACGGAGATACCCTCCGCAGGTTCCGACATCGAGGTGCGGTACCGCGCGAACGTATCGGCGGTGCCGGCCGCTACGGCCGAGACGGGGGCGCGCCCCGACGAATAAAACTTTTGAGAAGGCCCTCGGCGGTGGGCGAGGTTTGCTAAAAGCGATCGGCCGCAACGGCCGAGACGGGACCCCGCCCTGACGAAAAAAACGCGAGAGAAGGCCCTCGGCGGCGGGCGACGTCCGCAAACAAAAAAAGTGAAATATTCATCTAATGTTGATGTATAAGCATATTTGATGTTTATATCTGGTGGGTGGTCGCCTTGTTCAGACGACTTTGACTACTTAGGTACCCTGAGGCACGAGCCTCCCCTGATCACTCAAGCAGTCCATTGTTTTCGCAACTGCAGCACCTCTCAATGCAATATGCCAGGTATCCCTCTTTCAGATGTTCAGGTGCTTTTCGGCGGTTGGTAGAGTACGCTGAAGCAAGTAGCAACAGCAAAACCTGTCATGCACTGCGCGGCCAAATATGCTTTCTTTGGGGCCTATGCTGAGGCCGGCCAAGCACGTGAACGAGGTTCATTGCAGAGTAATAACTACGTACCTATCATGTTCGGGGATCGTTAGGACCTTGTTGTTGACTCATACCATGGTAGTATATTAGTGTCGCAGTGCCCGACGTTTCTTGTGGTTTTAGTACGTAGTTGCAAAATATGACCTTCATCTTATTGAAGCAGCGGAGTTCAAGTTGCATATACCATAGCTCCACCACTACCCTTTATGGCAGATGATCCTCATGATACGCTGTTGAACTGGACGTCAAGCATGTGAGAAAATGCATGACCTGAAAACACGACAGACCCCACGTGCTCTCGCAGCTCGAAACCTGAAAGTTGGCGGCAGGTACTCAATAAGGTGTTGTGTTCGCTACACGGCTGGATAGCGAGATGCCTCACACAGCTACTGTACGTCCTATATACCTGGTACGAGGTAGGCACCACAATGAGGCGAGTACGACTATAATGCGACTTTAAGCCGCTTGTCACTCGGTCACGTTATAACGGAACCACCACTGCTGCTGTATGCATCACTCGTGAGTCGAGTCTTTGTGCCCAGCCACCAACGCATCGTTCGAGTAAACCTGTAGGTTAGTTACGGTATACCAGGTACATTAGTGTTGGATATCAAGCCCGAGTCGAGTTCAGTATGTACGATGCCGATACGAGCACGAACATGTAATGATCGATTATATTTCAAATATTCACGTATCGAAGCTTTCGTCCAATATTATACCAGCACGAAAAACCCGTGAATTCTAGGGAATGCTTACCGGTACGAAACCACTGGACCCGGTATAACGGAAATTCGACGCTTGATATTCCGAAATATGGAAAAATTCCAAGGCTTTTCGCGATGCAGCTTTTCTTACGTTGCGGTCCGGTTCGGTGCTGTTTCAACGAACCGCACTGCACTGTGGTGATGGCTTGGACGAAACCGCACCGCACCGTAGGATTATCATGAATTGAAGTCCTAATTGCACTGCGCCTCACGATTCTAGAAATGTGAATCCGTGCCAAATCGTACCATTCGACTCTCGAAGATGTAAACCGCGAGAAAGGCTCTCGGAGTCCATTCGAGATACACCCTAAGCACTGAGCTGCTGACTGCTAGCTCAGTGGTTACGGTGTATCTCTAATAAAGCACAATCCGGGGTTCAAATATCTCCGACGTCCTTCTTGCCGTTTTTCTTGTTTGATGGAAATTACGGAAGTACACCAGAGAATCATGATACACACAGAGAATCATGATACACACTACCAGGCGAGAAGGAGCACCACAATCCTTCCTGTTCGGGGCAGTGCTGTCTTGCGGATTGCAGCCCTTCAGTAAACACATGAGAGGTTCCGGCTTAACAGCCAGTGGGCCCACCCCAGATTGTGCCTTTATTACAGATATACCCTACCAACTAAGCTAACATTCAGCACTGACTCTTAGCTCAGTGGTTGGGGTGCACCTCCTGATAGTTTCTTTTAAATGAAGCGCTTTTCAACGGTGCGGGTACTGTGCGGTGCGGTGTTGACCGGTTTTGACCGAACCGAACCGAACCGCACCACATGAAGATGAAAAAATCCGTTCCCAGCGTACCTACCGTAGATTCTACGAATGAAAAACCGTACTATTAATAGCTTGGCCAGCCAAAAAATGGATAAATCATCCGACGGTCGTATCTCGTGAACCACCCCGAATTTGGACTTGAAATTTTGGAGGCACTGGCCCTAACACTGCACTGCACACGCACAATAAAATTATATTAAAGTTAAGACATTTTGTATTTCGACTCGACCTCGACGAGTTATCCGCGGAAACTCCAAAACGCCAATTCTCCAAATTTTGCAATAGAATCGTAGTTCCCGATCGAGGCGAAAATTGGTGGAGGCATAGCTGAAGACCCTAGGAGAACATCGATATTACTGTCATTGCCCAATTCGTCATGCATGAAGAGATATCGACTAAACACGATTATGATACCTAAAACAAGTAATTACGAGAAATGTGGGTTTTTCTGCGATGCCCCGCTAATTTTTTCGAGATTCGATCAAAAAAACAAACATCATATTTGAACCGCATGTGCATACAAACGGAGAAGACGCCTTTTTGGTTTTTTTCCCCAGATAAGGTATGGTCGTTCCTGCATTTTTCTGGATCGTCATATCGGTCATATATATCCCTCGAACATGTAAAAAAAAATGCGAGTTTTCTTTTTGTTGGTTGGTGCATGATCTATTTGAGACCAGTAGCTACCACTTTGTCGTCACTGGATAACAAGAAATCATCTGATAGTACATGGTTCAAGAGTAGGATCCTCGATAGATCCAACAGTGGCCAGTGAGATGCTCATCGCGGAACCAGTAAGGTTATGCAGGGGACCACGTACATTGGCGTTCCTGGTGTCTACTGTGTCGTAAATGGCTTAGTTGCTGAGGACCAACGTATGAAACGGCACTACACTAAGTAGTACATACTATGCAGAATACTGGGTAGACTGTCGTACGCCGTTCGATTGCTCAGTTGGTACATTATATATTACCGTATAAGGAATCCGTCGCATGAAGGAATTCTTCCTTCTCAAGTCCAAGGCGGAGGCCGCCTACTCGCTTCACCTCTACAACAAAACGGTGGTTATTCCACTGGGGCTGCACATGCAGCGATATAGGTCCGATAAGGGAGGAGAGGCGCCCTTCTTGAAGATGCACGGCAAAAACGCAGACCTATCGGGCTTGCGGTCGATCGGATCCGCGGCATTTATGCATATCGAGACGTACACGACGGAGCTCGGCGATAAAGCATGGGGAGGAAAGCTCTGCGGGTTCAGCCAAGACAGCAGAGCTTACAGCATCTACAATCCCGCAAAAGGGGCTGTTGTGGAAAGCAGAAATGCCACCTTCCTGGAGACACCACCATACTCCATGCCGCCCGTGGGACTCAACGACTACTACGAAGATGGTGTGTCTTCGATCTCATCTCTTTACTGGACTAGTCGATTTTGATTCACCGGAGAAGGAACTGGAGCACCTTCGAGCGAAGATCAGGGGTATGCTACATGAGAACGCGGATGCATTCCTGCACCAAAAAATATAATCTCTACCAGAGGAGCCTGCGTCATCCCCGCAAGAGGAAAAGTCACAAGAAGCTGGAGCCTCGTCCGAGGTCGTATCTGCTGCATCAGCCAAAGAACCGGCTGCATAGCAGCCTCGGGCAACTCGGTTCATAACGAGATCCAATCCGAACACGAAGGACACTTTCGGCAGCCCACTCATCCCCAGCCAACTGCTCTCATGTCGCCAAGGGAACACCGGATCATTCAGCTGGATCATCGTCATCTGGCATCACCGGGGCATCAGCTGAGACATCACCACCTGCTTCATCAGAGGTCGTGTCAGCTGGTCGAGAGCTGTGTTTAACTCGCGCCTCCACACGAGCCGAGCCCAAGACAAAGAACGCAGAAACCAACCCGTCAGCTAAAGGAGGTCCACACGCTCACGATAGCGGAAGGACAACCACGGGCAAACCCCGGGACGGGATCTGCGGCATCGATATTGGACGACCAAGAGCCACTGGCTACTGCGGCCTTCGTGTACACCCGCAAGCCAACTTGAGGCTTCCTCTTCTTGCTCGACGGAGAGCCCATCAACATTGGGGCCAAGAAGCAGACACTGACTGCTTAATTAACAGTTGCGGCGCAGTTGAGACGACAATTAGTTTTGAGGGAAACGAAAACACCAACCTCTCCAAATTTAACAGAAGAAGCTGGGCCTTCCACTGGAAACGTGAACTGCATTATCTCCCTCACCGAAGTTGTAGAATGTGGCGAAAATAAATTAAATTCCTTGGTCAACGGGCTGATCACTGGAGTTTTGTTCTTGCGTTCATTGGCAGCGTATCCGGTCCATCTTCCCTACAGTGCAGTATAATGGCAGGTGTTGTGCAAGACTACGTTATGTCGCAATCAGTACCAGGTAAGGGTGCCTTGCAACCAAGTCGAATCATTAGTTTCGATTGCGTAGTCGAAGAGCTAATTTGATTACGTCATATCCAGAACTTCAGGATGTATGGTATAACGGGCGACCATAGTTAATAGAACCAAATATTGTTACCAAAAATAGGTAAATATACAGGGTTTTGTGTAGAACCCAGGTCCTATTAACTATGGTCCCCCGTAATAGGAGAACCCGTTCCCTTGATGAGTCCTAACGGGAGATTAGCATACACGAGGGGGGTGTCTCTGTGATAACGGTATGTCTTGTTACGGCTTTCAGCTGGCAGTACCAAAGTATGTTCCTTTGTTTTGTGGGCGGCAGGAACGTTAATACTCTGTTCACTCCTACTCTTGTTGCGGAATGAACAGATTCACTGTTTTGGACTACTACACACATTTAGTATTATTTTGTCGTCTAACTGACTGGAATGTAGTGCACGTTTGATGATTGTAGTATTGTGGACTGATAGCTAAGCTTGAAAAAGATGTGTACTCGGTACCATCTAGTCGCTGCTGCATAACACAGGGCTACCGGGTACTCCTGTAGCAATCATAGTTTAGGTACGTACCCATCTCATGCAGCAGGTATTATAGCAGCAGACCAGAACGATTTTATATTCGGCTGTTTTGTTGTCCGGTGTGTGTTGAATTAACTTTTTGGATCTCATGAGGTAAGTGCATCGTATACAACTGATTATCCATGGAACTCATGTAGGTACATTACGTCCTAACACCACTGGTTGATGTTGCATGTGTTTCTTTTGAAGAAGTTTTGGCATGTAACGCAGAGTAAGACAGTGTATGCTTAACGGGAGCGGATGATACTTGTCAGTAGCCATCATAGTCGTTACTCGATAACGCTTATATCATCTGGTATACATTTACGCATTTCTGGGTACAACAGACAGTTTTCCAGTCTGTGGGCTATAGTTTGTTCAAATACAGCAGCAGCTGTTTTGCACTATTGAAACCACTGCTGTACACTCGTACACATGTTCACTCTACTTTTTGCTCACCATCATCAGCTTCCAGCTGAGCGAATCAATCAACACTGTGGCTTGTGGTCACCACACCATCTCCGTCGTTCTTCTCTTCTTTTCGAAGCTTTCACGCGAGTCTACCTGACAGCAACTCAAACGTTTGCACCTCGATCAGTTCTGTGTTTTGACCGGTCATCGGCAAGCGAGACTAAGCGTATACCAGCTTCGAGCTGATACACGGTACTTCACACCAATCTTCGACACCTGGTATGATGAACACGGTGTAAAAAAATGACATCCTAATATGTAATATTGAGCGGGGCATCGCCCATCAACAAAACAATCAGCACCTTGGCTGGCCCAGCTCGTATCGCGGTTCGGTGCTACTGTACATCGTGAAACGCCTTGAAACTTCCGATGCGATCAGCGCAAAAGCCAGCAATATTTTGCTATAGACTAGAATAGTTACATAATATGTAATCTACAGGCTGGTTCAGCGAAAGCCAAACCGCAGAAGTGATCATCGTTTTCTCGACGTGGTTTTAGTGGTTGAATATGATATATATGTTTCGCACGGATCTTCTCTAATACGTTGCAAATAATCGAAGCCGCGTACCTTCTCGATAAGGGTTTAGGTCCGCCAGTTAGCCGGGGTTCAGGACGGCGCAGATGGTTTACGAGTTTTACTGGACCCCCATAAAACCATTATATCAAGCCGATATCCAGAAAGTACGCGCCTACGACCCTTCGTAATATATGGCAGAAGATATAGGCGAAAATTCGGAAATTCACCCGGATCGGACTGAAACCGCCGTGAGCAATGCACAAACGTGTTTTTGTTGGGGTGTTCATCAAATTGCCAGCAACATTACTGATGTGTGATATTAGTACACAGCAGTACACGCCGCTGCCGTTTTAGCCAGAATACCCTTATATCCGAACATTACCGCACAGTCTGCAGCGCGAGATTATGAAGTTTTAAAGTGAGATTTGAACCAAATGTGCAAATACCGCTGGGCAGAAGGCGGTTAAAACAATCCCTTTATATTCGTGAAGAGATTTCGGGCATTATATCGTTTTTTTTGCAGGCATAGCATTGATTGCAACACGTCAGGCTAGCTGTATAGCGCCCGCCACCCGCCCCCAATGGCTAACCTGGCGGCGCAAATGTCTTACAGCTGCTGCTATTAAATAGGGATTACTACGATATATTGGTTATTCAACTACGATTTAGCCCAGTAGATTAGACGACTTTTGTGGTCAACTTCTCCGGTCGGTTCCTTGGCTATACCAGGGTATACACACAGCCGTAGGTTCATTGGTCGAACGCTTCCACTTTTACAGATACATATCCTCTGCTGATTGTGCCATTGGAGATCCGGAAATGCAAATGTGCACCCAAGAAAGATGCAAAAAAATGGCCCGACCATTGATCGGTCTAGAAAGCGCAAGGTATCAACTAATCACGACGGTTGGCATCTTCGGCACTTCGTTTTTCCGGAGCAAACCAATCTCGCTCCTCGTAGTTTTGATGGTACCAGGTATGCAAGAAGGCGCCTTGTCAAGCATCGCTTCTTTTGGTTTCCTCGCCGGAAAAAACGCTTACAAATGTACCAACTCCTACAGCGGATTCTGCTCTCATTCCAAATATGTCCTAACCTACGTCAACGCCACTGCTCGTATCCGCGACAGGTCGCATATTCGAGCCCAGTCCCACCGCAACTGTATGGTACCCTTGGGGCGGCTCTCGTCACGGCAGGGCTGGGCTTCATGTCGGTATCTTTCGTACAACAAATGAACGCGAAGAAGGAGCAAAGCGTTACGAAGGACTTGCCTCTGGTGCTAACATCATCTGCGCTTCTCGGATTCGGAACGCTCTTTGTTTTGCTTTGGTCTGGGGTGTATGTCTAGCCTCTTTGCAATATTGTCACCGTCAGTTGATATTTCGAACCATAGTTTGGCCCCTCGATGGTAGTCCTTCTCAAGCGTGATGCGACATCATTTTGCTTAAATCGCCGCTGCAAGTGCAAGGGTTTCCTGGAGTGAGGCTCGGAGTTAGTTCCGTATCAGCCAAGGACTTGTACCCGGCAAATTATGAGGCTACTTACCCTGTTTACGTGTAACATCATTGACAAGATAGAGTAGCCCATCTCTAGGAACCCGCGCTGGTGGATGTTTGTATCTGTTGTCAACTGCTTCGCACACTGGCAAAAGGCGCAGAAATACTAACTTTTTATTCAGAGTTTTTCGGGGTGACGGCAAAGGTTTCCGATTTCTTGAGAAGCTCTCAAGGAACCCCGGTCTTCTTGGCACCCGTGAAGATTAGCAAGTCGCTTCGCTCCTTAACTATACCAGGCACCGGTAGTTTCTACCTGGTATTGGGTAGCAAGGACTCCACAGAAAGGGAAGATATTGTGCCCCTTGAACCGTGTGATGGTAGTACAAATGTATTTTGACGGTCAACACCCGAGAACGCTGAGGCAACCAATACCGATACGACGTATTGAGTATACCATGTAATTCTCCGGGGCTTTAGCCTGAGGAGTCTCAAGAACGGTAATTATAAAACGTGTTCCAAATCAGAACTCTAAAACCAGGTTGTTCCTCACAAGCCGAAAAATGTATAGTGACAATGACCCCGGATCCCAGTCGAAAAACAGCTCGTCCCTCACAAGTCGAATGATGAATGGTGGAAAGGACCCCCGGATTACAGTCTAAAAACAGTTTGTTCTTCATCAGCCGAAAAACTTCCATCCTTGATCGTGCCTAAAAACACGACGATACCACGACGATTATGCATTTACGCCGGCCACTGCACATGGAATCGCAAACGTGTTCTTCCTCGGCCATCCGTGGGATGTCCTTCTGCGCCTTCCAAGCTCACGCAGGACCGCCGGCTTTGGTCAGTCAGCACCGCACGGCGGGGTTGAGTGTGTGTCGTGCAGGAAAGCCACATAAGCACGAGCACGCATGACTACACCTAGCATTCTAAGCTCCCCTGCAGCGAAATGGAGTAGATTCTTCGCCTAAGGGCCTTCCTTTTGGCCTCCCTTAGGTGTTCACCTAGCGCCGTCCCAGCTGTTTGTCCACAGGATGATCGCTCGCAGCCTTGCAACTTTTACTGCCTCCTGGCCGACGAAGCGTAGGATTTCAAATCAAAATCAGGGCTCTTTACAAACTGTACAAGAAGGGTTTCCACAACTTGACTCTTGCCGACTTCACATAGACAACCTAGCAGGGAGCAGGGGAAAAAGGCGATTTTTCGCTGACGGAGCACGGCCGTCGGTTCGTGTCGCACTATTTTGACTCGCCGTCGGTTCGTCTCGCATTTCGTTTTACTCGATTCAAGTAGGGTTTCATACGCCTAGATGGCCAACGAAAAGGGAACAGGGGGCATGACGAGAGGTTCGTCGGTACGCGTCACTTTTTGAACGAGGCCGCTCGAACCTCGCAGCTCGCGCGTGTGCACGGCGTGCACGACGGAGCAGCGCCAGATGGCTGAAGAAGCAGCTGAGGAGTATGACGAGTATGATGGGGGCTTGCAATTGACACCAGGGTTGGAAAGCGCGGTGGCAGCGACAAAAGCAGCAGCAGCAGCCGCAGCAAAAGAGCGTGCCATAGCTATCCTATTGACGCTGCCGCACGAGAGCGCGAACATGTGATCGACGGTCTGAGGAAAGCGCACGAGGAGTACTTGGCGAAGACCAAATCCAACCAGAGAGGGCGATATCGGTGAGTTGTTAACTTGTTTTGTTTCGCCT
>JBBMHQ010090974.1:0-10709 GCA_037834295.1 Postelsia palmaeformis | reverse complement strand
TACAGCAGCAGTATCAATATCATGACGAAAACTTGATTGTTCATTCTTCAATGATTGCATAAAATACAGATGCTTGTACCAGATACATCTTGACATTATGGTGCTCAACTGGCCGAGCAACGCAATGGACATGATGGCGCTGCCTGCGCTGGGCAAGCAACTCAATAGAAAAACATCCAGCATCAGCGCGTATCGGCCGTGCCCACAGTACAATATCAACGTAACTCGACTCGGCGCCACCTTTGTGCACTTGGCTTCGAAACTGCATCCTTACCCGAATCCTCAGCCACTACTCGAATTATCCTGCGCTATGATATAATGCGTATACAGTGCAAAACGGAAAAATGAAGAATCACGCACTATTCGACGATTTACACTTTCTCTTTACTCCACTTTCATCTCGCACTGGTACACGAATCGACGACCAGCCAGAGCGCTCGACCAGTCAACAACCATAGAACATGCACAGACGCCATCGTCCTGTAGTGCGTCAGCAGGATAACTGTAATGAGGGAAGCTATATACGAATACGTCTGTGTATAATTTCCAACATTCCCAAATATCAATCTCCCATGTCCGGAAATTATCTACCACTCTTAGATCAATATAAAATCAATCTAAAAACGGAAATCAACAATCAACAATCAACAAAGTCAAACGTGTCTGGTGCGGACGTAAGTCCTTGCTGGTGGCGCCTCGGCCCCTTCTTGTTCGCTCTCTCTCGCTTGGGGCAGTGCATCATGTCGCGCCCGTGCGCTGATCCCGAACAGCAGATGCAGACTGCTCCCACTGCGCCCATCCTCTCTCTGTCCTTCATCTCCTTCCTCAGTGGCAACGTCCCCCGCTTCATCAACCACCTGCGGTCTCGGTCTCCACCTTCCACCCAGTCAAACTCCTTCCTTCACCCTCTCTTATTATCTATATCTACTTCGCCAGCGCGAAACGAAACCCACAGATATATTCGGGCAGATATCTGGCTATCCTGGGGTGTTGCAGCATCGACGGTTACGCGGCGGTCAAGACGACGGCGGCGGCAGCGGCGGTAGCGAAGACGGTGGTTGCGGCGGCGATGGTGACGGCGGCGGCGGTGACGATGGTTACTGCATGTGCTTTATCGTTGCAACAAGCGCAGCAATCCTCTGATTGCTGCTGTTGCTGACGTTGCTACTGGTGGTGCCGTTGCCCCTGCAACTGCTGCTCTCCAGCGCCTTCGCGCCAGTGCCAAGCGAATATACCAGGTCCGTCTCGAATTTGGCCCTGCTGGAATCGCTGCTGCTTCTGGTGCGGCATCTTCTTTCTTCTCCTCTCACGTCCTTCCCACCAGGACCTCGATCTTCTCTTTTCTCACGTCCTTTCCGCCAGGATCTCGTGCGGCATCTTCTGTTTCTCCTCTCTCGGTGAATAAATATAAATATACACACTGGCTCCCTGGCTATCAATGAGGCACATCATCTAAAATGCAGACATGCCAGGACCATGTTCCAACCTCCGTAGGTCGGCCTGGGCTACGCTTGCCAATAGAAGATCACTGGTAACGCCACTGGTGTGTTGATTGATATCTAAAGGTATATGCGCAGCTGGCACAGGAACGCGTGGTGGACTCCAGACAATAACACGGATAAACTCACACCTGGTATTATATTATATATCCATGCTGTCGAGCCGACTCGCCTCATATGGAGCTACATCTAACGAGTGACAGTCCGGGGCGAAGCAGGCACGTGATTATCCACTACGTTGCCGGAACAATACACCTCCTGTTTGTCCCGCAGATTATCCGACTGATTATCCGCTTCACCTAATCACCCTTTAATATAATCCCATATCATTACATGGAACTCCCTAGTCTTAGATAGCACATCTACGTCGTGTTCATGAGCACCACCAATAAATTCATTTTAGTCTTGCCATACGTACGTATGTCGTTTGATCACATGTTTTCCGTTGCGCGCCTTTTCCTCGGTCATCCATATGGGGTCTCTAAAAAAAAATCAAACTGTCCGTCCGTCCGTCCGTCTGTCTGCCCGATGGAGTCACTCGCTACGAAGCTCACAAGGGTTTCTGGCTCAAGAATGTTTTGTATTTCCCCCATTCAAATGTCCCCAAACAAGCGTCGTTCATACCGTGCAAACGATGGATCAGCACTTGCTGTAGTTGACACAACCGCTCCCACCGGCGGTCTGCGCCAACTTTAACATCTACTGTACCATTAATATGAATACTCGTAATGAATTGTACGACGGTACTATTGAAAGTGTGTCGGATGACAAGGTATGTGGTACCCGACAAGCCTACTCTTGTGCTGTCGCTGTCGCCTACACGAACCAGATGGCCTTCAAACAACCTCCCGCCCTTGCGGCTGGTAACTCGCTGGATGACGGTCCGATGCTCAGCTACGCGCGCGGTCTTGGGCTTGTGTGCAATCCGAACTCTGCTGCACTCGAGGTTCTGGCGGAGGAAAAGGGCTGGAGCATACACCAGAATGGAAATATTCCATGAGAGAGGAGCACTGCATGTGGGTCGGAGCGCCTGAGTTGCGAGTATAGTACCCGCCGTGGACAGGTGCGGCATGGCACGTGACTTTGTTATCATCACCTCGTCGCCGGAGGGGGCAGTCATATACTACCCAGAGCCGATAGCCGAAGGCTTCGCTCACCTGGTGGCAAGAATCGGCATGTCGAGTCAACCAATCCGGCACTCACATCCGGTTTGATCCCGCTCACTCGCGTTTGAAGGAGAATGCAGGGGTTTTGTATGATGTCAGCGAGGTGGCGTGGACGACTTAACGCATGCCTCCCTTTTTGACGTACCCACGAGTATTTAGATTTGATTGTGATGCCTCGTTTTGCACCGCTTCCAGTGGGGCGCCATCGTCGGACACGCTTCTAGAAGTACCCGAGCCGTGAGTAGGCTGATTATAAGTCGCTGACAAATGCTGGCTAGGTATTGCAGGTAGTTGCAGTGATGCCAACTGCTCGAGTACCGTTTGAAGGTTTGATTGTTCGTAGGAAGATTTGTTTGCTTTATACTGAGTACGGAGTATTATTTTTGAATGTAAAATCGAGCCAAACAGCGTAAACTTGGCCTTCGGCAGCGCCCGTAGCGCAATCCTCCGAAGGTGCCCTCAGTGGGAGGGCTCCTCCCGTGCCCGCTTGGTCGGGGGGGGGGGTGTACTCATGTTATGCACAGCCTGTAGTCGTATGACTATAGACCCTCGCATCTCTACAATGCCGGGATGGAGCATGTCGGAGGAGAGGGGATTTTTACTCGCTTCGCTCGCTTTATTTTATGCACTCATATCAGTTAGTTGACTGACTTCGCCACGCCAGTAGTAACTACCAGGTATCCGTCAAGTCCAGCCAACTCGCAGCCCTGATCAATCCAGTGCAAGTGATCATGGACGATATGGGCCGCGAATTGATTCGCTATGCGTAATTTTTTTATGTCTAGCGCGAAAGGTGGAGAGGCGTGGGGAGGTATGAGATGCGCATTCGATCCGCAAGGAGAAAGTAGGGAAGCCGGTACCCCCAAAGGCTAGTTTGAACAAGGTTGAGCAGGCCACAAGCAGGAGCAAGTCATGCCATTTTTTTTCGCTTTGGTTAATTGATGAATTCAAATTGGCTTTACTTGGTTTTAGTGTCTTCTCTGGGTCTCGAACACGGCAATAGGAGAGTATAAAGTACGAGTGACTGCACCCTACCGGTATGTGTCGTGCTTGGTTTGACGACAAAAAGATATGCGATCTGAAAGCAGCTGAACCGTTTGGTTGTTCGGATTCAAGTGTGTGGGGATAGGCTTTGTGCATCCAGCGTATAGTAATACTCAAAACATAGGCGAAGCCGAGGAATTCATGAAGGACTTTATCGCTTGTCTGTGTCTCTGCTCCGTACCGATATGATATTATATCAGTTCAATCGGTTGGTCGGGTGTGTGTTGCACAAATACTTAACTGATCACAAAAAAGTAGCGGTTGGGTTAGTTCAACTCGTATTTTACGTGCGAGAGACAGACAGAGAGGGAGATGGGATAGTATTAATAGCGATGGTGCTTTCCTCACAGAAGGAAGGTAACTCATGTACGGAGAGGTTGTGCTTGGCACTACCCTCCTTTGGTCGCGCGGAGACACTGGGGTTGTCGAAACAGTCGAAACACAGGCCAGGGCGAGAGGAGAGCAACCTTTGTCGCTGGTCGGTGTGTCGTCGTCGATTTTGTTTTGCTGGTGTGATGATAATCGGGCCTGATGGTACTGTGATGCTGATGACGTTGCTGGATATGCGTAACGTAGTGTAGAACGTTACCCGAGAGGTATCTCTCAAATCTGAAGCGAAAAAAAATGTCTTGATATCTTCTTGGATGTTTTATTTGATGATTTCCTTCAAAATTTTACGTGATAACCTTGATATTTTTAGTCGCTAGTCTGCTCCATAATTCTGTAGTGCCGTGCATCTGCTGCAGGGCTACATAAAATCCAAGGGGAACTCTTCGGAGTACCGAGTCTTGTGTGTTTCCGTTCCATTTAATTTTACGTATCGCACCAGGTGCTCGTACAACGTATTACGCTTACCAGGTGCCAGGAAGGAATTATACAATATTGATTTTGTGTTGGTGTGATCTTGGCGATTTATTTGATTACTATTAGTAGTTGTATATTTGTATTCTTGTATTCTTCCCCTCGAGAATGACTGGAGCCTGTGCTGTGACGACGGACTAGATCATGGCGATGAGCGAGTGCGATGATTTTACTCGACGCATTCGTATACGTTTGTGTCGCGGTGCGGAGGAATACGTGGAGAGAAGAAGTTAGCGTATGTGGTTTGTGTCTCCATGATGCCTTTCATGCCCGTAAGGTGGCTACTCAATCACCTCATGCGCTACTTTCATACTGGGGAATTATCGGTTTAATATACATTTATTATCTACTGCCTGTTGTGTCCTACGATACCATTATGTGTGCCTCTGTAAAATACCCATCCATCATACAAGAGAGCGTTTAACACGCGAGCGACTTGTTCGAGCGCTTGAATCGTTCCTTGGGTGGGGGCCGTCGGTAGAAGAGTACATCCCGCCGGAGATAAATGGTGCATGGTTTGGGGTTTGGTCACCATGAGTGCTTCTGAGAGGACTACTTAGGTCCGGCAGCTCACGAGTTAGTGGCTGTGAAAGCCGAGGCGGCCGCTGCGAAGGCCAACGCAACGTATATTAGTTAAGTCTCCATTACCCCCACCTTCGAAAAGAAGCGGCGGATGGGTGGGAGAAAGCCATTGACTGGGTACCTAGTCACTACCTGGTACTATTTGCATAGATCCACCGCCCGTGCTCGCTACTTTCTTGGAGTCGTGCATGTGGACGGTCATATGCAAGCATTGAATTTGCAGGTTCCTACAGAGAGTAGGCCGACCACTTGATTTGAGCATGTCGCGCATCACGGGAAATGACAGACGGACACTCCAGTATATCTCTGACTACAAATCCAGATTGTGTCTCCGCAATCTTAATCCTTTCGGGCACTCACATTTCATATGTATATTGTCATTGCCCTCGATGAAATGCATCCGAGCGCTGTTCTCAGTCTGCATGTCTTTTTGTATGTGAAGTCGCAGTTGGAGTTGGTGCGAGTGAGTGTGGAGAGAGACCAGTCGGCGCCGGCACCGGCAGCACCCCAGCAGGTGGGGTTTGGCTCATACTGAACGCCCGTTTTTTTCCCATGAACCAAGAACAAAAGGCACGCGCTTCGCGCTCGCGCGCCTCAATGTTTAATACGGTTACTATATTTACGAGACAGTGGTATGCTAGTACAGCAGTACGATGGCACGGCGGGAGCAGGACGCCCCATCCCCCAACAGCCATCAATAGGTTGTGGTTTGCCTGGTCCATACGGAGGTAGTGTATACGGGATAGCACGTCTGCCGATATCTGTATATCGCAGAATGTCTCCCCTCGCCTCTGAGAAAAACCCACGGCTGAAGGCTCCGGTTCCGAGCAACGATGGAAGCCGGAAGCCTGCCCGTCCCTACGTACGTACGGAAATACACGCTCCTTGTACGAAGCATGCTATCATAACGTCATGTAGAGTCTAGGCGGTGGTGGATCAGTAGGTATTTGTTTTCTGAAATCGGGGAGACGAAATATACGACGGTAACAAATTGATCGACAGACGTTTACTCCCACACGCCGCTTTACCACTAACACAGGTAACACATGTTACATCTCGGGAAGATCCTAAGGCTAACTTTACGTTAGAATGACTTCGGCCCCAACGGTGATTCAGTAACACAATGTTAGACCCGGACTGATTTTTATGGTAACACGGTAACGGAATGTTACCATCAGATCTCTACTGACGGTAACGCGGTAATACCGCAAAATAATGTTAGAGAGACCTCCACATTTAGGCTAACATCCTACAGTAACATAATGTTACGTACCTGGTATGGGCTTGCCAAGACTGTAACGTATATAACGTCCGTTAAGTGTTACCTTATCCGAGCCTAAGGCAATCAGATGGGGAGTCCAGATAACGTAGTGTTAGTAGTGCTGGCGAACATGGTAACGTTATGTTAGGGTGCTACGTATAACACTCCTCTCAAGGGCAACACTATGTTAATGTGTTATGTCTAACGCTGCGTCGACAGTAACATTATGTTGTCGCGTTAGTAAATATGCGGACATCGATCTGGGCATGTTAGAGTGATAACGTACGTGTTTGATTCAAGCCTAACACTGTGTTACAGTGTTAGTTGAAGGACTGATCACGGCATAACATGATGTTACTGTACCAGACTTGCACCAGAACTGGAGGAGATGGAGCAGCAACATGGCGTTATGGCGTGTGCACGTTCGTGGGTTTCCAGTCAGCACTGTGTTACCGCGTTACCGTGATCGCTCCTCCAGTGCTAACACTATGTTAGTACGTTACCACGTTCCTGTGTTGGGCCCCATAACGTAGATAAGTTTTATCCGAGGTGTAACTACTTTGTAACCGTCGTGCGTACAAACGCAATCCACGTGGAAAAAACCCGCGGCAGACCACTGCTTGCTGTGTGCCACCGTAGATCTGTCACGTTCGTCTTTCCCACCCTTCTAGTACAATGATATGCTGTGAAAGAGTATACCAGGTAATTTGCATCAACTTCAAGACGAAGAGTGTTCCGCTTTTACTTTCCAATCCTCTGCGTGGTACAGACATGTAGTGTTCTGTCTCTAATCGTAGTGTAATGTACGCGTTTTTCTGGCCGTGTACGTTATCCGTCTAAAGAGTATTACGGTAGCAAGTAAGAATCCCGCTGACACACTACTACCATAATGTCACTCGGTACTGGCTGATGTCACTAACACGGTAACAAAATATCAACATTTAGTTGGCCGTGTACGTTATCCCTTCAACGTGTGTTACGATAGCCACAAGGAACTCCACTAACACGCTAACATAGTGTTACTCGCTATGGGCTGCATACCCTAATGTGAAGGTCTCAGTCCGTTGAGCTAAAGGCAAAAGGACCAATCGCCTACCCAATCTAAGCCTCATAACACTCTCCCCCCCTGGAACGACCAGCGTCAATTTGTTTCTTCCCAAAATAAGCAGGGATGCGTTTTTCCTCACCCGGAACCCATTTTTTCCCGGGAAACAGCCTTTTTCGGGCTTTCCAGTTTTTTCCCGCTATTTCCTCTCATTCGAGGATAAAAAGGCGTCATTATTGGGGGTGGGGACGAAAATGATTATCCCCGGGTGGTCCATGCACTGCATGAAGCACAAGTATAAGATTCGTTCAGGCCTTTCTTTGGACAGACATTTTCGACCATATTCACTTTACACTCTACCTGCACCAGGTGCACAAGCAGTAGTGGCAGTTGCTCACAATGCAAGTACTTGAGTGAAAGTTCATGGGTTTCAGTTGAGTTTTCACCTATTCATGTCCTCGTTGATTTCGTCCTGCAGCTGGAACAATAGAACTACCAGTACGAATATACTTATTATATAAGTCGCGAGGTAAATCAGCGACACAAAGCGCAGGAAGTGAGCAGTCACAGCAGTGTGCTGCTTCGTACGCGTGTAGCGATCGCGACCTTATCAGAGATGATGCTTGTCAGTAGCCATCATATTCATTACTCGATATCCTAGAGATGATGCTTGTCAGTAGCCATCATATTCGTTACTCGATATCCTAGAGATGATGCTTGTCAGTAGCCATCATGTTCGTTACTCGATAACACTTACTCATATCATCTATCTGGTGTACTTCCCTATTATTATAGTGCTATTGTTTCTGAATTAACCCTTCTCATGGGCATGATACAGTAGTAGTAGCGTAATGAGTTGGCTCTAAGTAGCAAATGCGAAGCATTTTTCCCCCACCAACTATCATTGTTGTTTGTGTGCATTTTTGGGATTATGGCATAGAACGCAGAAAGAAGTTGACTATTATACCTGGTACGTAGTAAGCGGTGTTACCCTAACGAAGGGAGGTATTAAAGATGATACTTGACAGTAACCATAATCTATCTGTCGTTTTACTTGATAATGCAGAGTCGTCTGGTGTACATAGCGTAGCATACGGTATGCGTACATACCACAACAAGCAGCTTAGTCTGACGTGTATCGTATTATTGCTGCTGTAGTTTTTTGTGAGAAGCACCAGTACGTACGTGCGTAACTTGAATATGACAAACAGCAGTTTACAAGCTGTGTCATTTCTGATATTAAGTGATACCAGGTAAGTATGTACTTACGCGGGAGTACGTATGTACACGTCGCGGGATCATATCCAGTATCCCTCTTAGAACCGGTAGGGTTCGGAACTAGCCACAGACAAGGTACTGATTTGAGCGCACCCTAGCAGTTCAGTTGTTGGAGTATAATAGCTACCGGCTAGGGTCAGTACCCCAAGATATATGAATTGTTTTACGCGGGAGTACGTTTGTACACGTAGCGAGATCGCCATATATATATATATATATCCTGTATCCCTCTTAAAACCGGTATGGTTCTGGACTAGCCACAGGGAGCTGATTTGAGCGCACCCTATCACCGGGGGCCAAAGTGAATAGGGCCAAAAATTGTTAGTAAAAATAGCGAAATATATAGGTTTTTGCGTTCACCATAGGTCCTATTTAATATGGTCTGCCGTAATAGCAGTTCAGTTGTTGAAGTAATAATATAACCTACCGGCTAGGGTCATGGGTATGTACCCCAAGATTTATTGTTTTTAATAGTAAAACTGGGGGTTCTCCTTGTTGTTTTATTTTGAACGAAACACAAGGGTATTTCCTTATTTTTGGTTTTGGTTTGAACGGAATGAAGGAGTCGTCCTTTGTTTCGAGCTGCGACGCGCTCACGCGCACACCGCTCCCCTTCGAGCTCACTCCCCTTTCGCTCACGATGATGAGTAAATCAATCAACACTGTGGCCACACCATCTTCTTCTCTTTTATTTGAAGCTTCACGTACAAGTCATCTGACAGTGGCTACGCGTTTGCCTCGAACATTCGGACTGTGTATTGCCGGCCATAGGCAATCGAGTCTAGGCGTATACATCAACTACGAGCTAGTACACACGCCAACCGACGTACCTCATAATGGACGCTGGACGCCTCAACGTAATCCCAGCGTCCTTGCTGCATCTGCGCCGAGTTCACCGTTTTCATTCGAATATATTAGCTCATATCCTTTTCTTTTCCTTTTTCTTTTTCTTTTTGACCATCACTTTCTCTTTCCAGCCTAACTCGTAGAAGGTTCTACCCTCGACGACCTTCTGGACAAGCCGTGGTCACAGGTGCCTACCCTTTTCCTCCCGATACGTGCCTTCGTTTTTTATTGCGCATAGAGTGCAGCATTCCCACTGCTCGTCGATTTTCATCGAATGTAGCTTAACTCACGCTGTCGCGATTTCCGCTAATCAATTTCTTTTCATGCAAGAAAAAGCCCCTGAGCATGCACTCGGTGATACTTGAACCCACGAAATTGATCTTGATAGGCGCGCAGACTACCTACCAAGCCACCGGGGACGCCGGCATACTGTTGTTGTCGTTGTCTTACACATTAAATCGTCTTTTCTACCCAACTTCATCAGTACACCCAGTGTCCGTCCTGATTCCTTATCTTAGAGAGATACTGATTATTATGTGGTCACATACTGTAAAAAAAAATAAAAAAAAAAATACTGTGAGACAGAGGAACCTACCAACAACAATCGAAAATTCAAGTGTCAAGCAAGTGAAATGCCAGCGTACCGCGTACGAGAACACAACAGAACAACACAAGCAAGACAAGGGAAATAAGACAAGAAGAGCAGAAAGACAATAACAACCAGAAAAACGAAAGTCTGAAAAGAAGAAAAACGAAACAATAACGAAACACAAAAAAAGACGCAAGGCCTTCAGAAAGGCTGCTAGACGGAAATCATACGTACTCAGGAAGATCAGATATCCGCTTCGCGGACGAAGTAACACCACAACGAGAAGGAGATACAGACACAAGTCTGTAGGAAGGGCTAGTCGAACCGATACCTGGCCACCCGTTCTATCACATCTCTTTCCTGCATTATTCGTCGACTTCATTTTTTATTTATTTTTATGCAGTACGAGATACAGACAAAAAAAAGTCTGTAGGAAGGGCTAGTCGAACCGAAACCTAGACCCCCGTTCTATCACATCTCTTTCCTGCATTATTCGTCGACTGCATATGATTGGTGAGTACATTATTTCAATGATTCC
>JBBMHQ010090973.1:0-23309 GCA_037834295.1 Postelsia palmaeformis | reverse complement strand
AGCCCAGTTGTCGGGCCTTCGCCAGCACACACTCGGCATGCCCGTACCCGTTCCTCCCTTTCACAGCCAGGGTACGCACATTGTAGGTCGCTACCGTCACGAGTGTCGCCTTCTGTCTCGCTCGAGCCTCGCGTGCTGCAAACTTTACTAACCGACGCGTGGTCCGACCCCTTTGTCTTATTTGTCTTTTAGGTATAGGAAAAACGTGGCTCACCAGATGGTACTCTTCTTGTGTGTTTTTTTCCCGTTTTCTTGCTCTCTGTTGCTTCCCTTTCTGAACTTAACATTCTCTCTTTGTCTTCTTATGTTGGAGTAGTGATTTTTTCTATTTTTTTTTCGATTTCTTCGAGGCCGAGTTGTCCTTTTCATCCCATCTACTTTTTCTGGGCGGTAGTTAGTGGTCCCGTCGGTTTCTGTGGCAGCTTGTACAGCGTACCGCGTGTATTTGATAAGTACATTCGCGTGCCTCACTTTTGATTTTCTGTGTGGGGTGTAGATATGCTTCACAGTGTAGTCATCGTGTGTACTCATAATATTGTTTGCTTGGTTTAGTTTTACCGAGGCACATATTTATTTCACTCCAGAACATTGGAGCCTGTCCTGCAACCACAGACTGCAGCGATGAGGTAATGCGAGGACAACAACAGCAACAACAACTATTACCCCCCGCCAAATTGCAAGAAACAAAAAACTTGGTATTGATATCTCTATTTTATATGATACCTGTTACCACTACTCGTACTGCAGCTGTTACTGGAACGGCTGGGCTGGCCATGCTTCTGTATGCCGTGATGAAGATCGCGAGCGCTACGCGTAGGTTTACTCCAAGGGCTCTCGACTCGCGACTGGCGACTGACTAAGTCATAACTGGTCGTTGCCTTGTGGTTGATAGTTGCCTTTTTTTGCTTTAGAAGTATAAACAACTGCTGCGTGGATGTAACTTGTCGGGTGTTTGTTTCGTGTAAGGGCCGCAGACCCACGAACACCTGCTGTACGTACCAGTATCCTTTTTTCGATTTGAAGGATACCACTTGTAGGTTTCCTGCTTGTCTGTGCTTGCATGATCCAGAGCCGACGACTCTTTTTTTCTTTTTTTCTTTTTTATTTCTTCATCAATACTTTGAATTTCTAGCCTAACTCGTAGGAGGTTTTACCCTCGACGACCTTTCTGGACAAGCCGTGGTCACAGGAGTCTACTCTTCTCCGCCCCGGTACTCTGTGCTTCCAAAAGATGGGTCTTACTCATGACCTCACCTCGTCATGTCTCGTCGTGGTATGCCGTAATACGCGCTTTTGTATACAAATACATAAGCTCATCACGTTCGAGAGAGTCTGGGCCGTTGGTCGGGTAGGCGTGTCAGGGACGGTATTTTCGCTTTTCATTTTTTTTCGTGCCCCATCATCCAAGAAACCACAAGCTATTCTACGTACGTACAAAACAGCAGTCACTCACGCGCTCACGCGCGATGTTTCATTGTTAACCTAGCCCAAAAGTGTTCGTTACCGCCGGTCTATCTGCGTTTGGAGATTGTTCTCATCCGTTGAACTGCGACGGCTGGAGTGTGAGACAACTTGGGCTGAGACAGCAGTCCGATGACAGGAGAAGACAGGAAGAGATGATAAGAGAGAGCCGGGGGGCGGTCGGATGGAAACAGAACTCGGCGGGATCTTCTTCAATTCCGCTGCCGAGAATCCACTAGACATAATAGCTGCCGCTTCGGATCCATGAGCGTAACGTGCAGGAGAAAGCTCCGTGGCGAGGCCCATACATGAAAATCTCACGAGTCCCCCGAGTAGAACTTCTGGAAGAGCCTGCTCGAAGGATGCCGGAGTTTCGACTATATGGGCGGGCGTGTTGCCTTGGCGGACATAGCATCCACAAGTATACCTAGCAAAAGTAGGGGGGAAGCTCGTGTAAAAAAATGGAACTTCTTCTACTCTGTCTGTACGAGGAGATGACACACCCCTGTCAAAAGAGATACATGCTCACACCCGACTCTTGATCGATCTCGGTTACTCTCCTGTACACTTGTGGAACATTATAATATCTCTGGATGTTCGACAGATACTGAGGGGGCCCCTTCTATGCGTGTTTGACAGGTATTTAGGGGGGCCCTAAAACGCTGCAGAGGTTGGTCCAAATTGGATAGGGAATATCGATGCCCCCGTTGGCGTAAAGCCGTGTTCGTCTTCCTTTCACTCGTTTCTTTCTACACAAAGGGAGGTGGACGGGGTTGTATCCCTTTGTGGAAATGCTCCTCGTATCTCGAACATCAGGCTAACTTGATGGGGGAGTTTCGTGAGAGCAATTTTAGTAAATTGGATATATATCGCAATGGGGGCGGACGGCTACTTGACGTTCTACCAGGTTTAACCTAGGTCATGCCCAAGGTTGTCTGAGGACGGCTTTAACAGTATCATTCGGAGGCGTTTGCTCAGATTGGGGGTTTGCTGTTGGCTGTTGAAAACGAGACTCGTACGTACACATACATGTCCTGTTCGGTGGTTCATTTCTAACTATCGATACATCGTATCCAAGGTATCTAGTCCTTCTTTCTCTGCCAATGTATCTTCGTAGTTTTCATGCCCACACTTGGAGCTTTTGTGGGTGGTGCTCGCACGCTTCGGCGTGCCAGGGGATACATTGACCGTTATCCGCCAGTTCCACGAAGACATGTGAGCTTTCGTACGTAAGGATGACGGTGGGCGCTCCGGAATGACTGAACGCCGTCCAGGGGCGGAAAGGATGCGTGCTGTCACGGCGTCTACTTCAAGGTAATTTCGCTGATGTGGTAATAACACGCCTTGCTGATACGCTTGGGTGACGACCCAGCCATTTTCATAAGGAACTTGGCTCACCTCGAAGAGAACCTCCTCGGATAGGGCGGGGTAAAGGCTGACTCCCTAGCATGCGTACGGAGGGCTGTATGAGGTACCAGGTGTGCTGCACGCGACTATGCAGAGATTTTGTCCAGTCATGCGGAAAGCCTCGCGAAAATGACGACAGTCTTTTTGTGGCCGATCTCGAAGCAGCAGGCTCCACCCTGAGTGTACAAAAATAACCCCTCGCCGGTGCCTATCGCAACATAGGAAGCAAAAAGTCTGTAAGACCGTCAAGAGAAACAGGGTTTTCACACGGCCGACTGACTGTCATCTCACTGCCTGAAATTAAACGATACGGATGTGACCCCAATACCGCAGCACTAGCTTCTATCCGGAGCGAAAACGGAGGCCATCATGCTCTGGACACCGAACCAGGCACGCCGGCCCCGATTTTCCCTCGTGGAACCAACGGCGCAGAGGTGTAGACATACGATGCAGCTTTTGAACCCGGTGTTGTTGTCGCAAGCAGTGACCTTTTGATACAGCCAAAAACACGAATCAGACGCGCAAGAGAAAGCTACAACCTGTCTGAACGGGAGGTGTACGATATGGAGGATGTTTCGTTAACGCTCCTGGTGCGCATACGAAAGTCGGACACGTTGTGGATGCTGTATCGTACGGGTATGTGACGTGGACGCTCGGCCAGGATAACTTTGCCGGTTCAGAGCGGCACACCACGATCTTCTCCTACGGGCTGTTGGCTTCTGGCGAGCATAACGCTCCGGCCACCTCACGCCGTACCCCCGAACCCGCAACATGGCACAATGCGAGAGCGTTGAGGTAATGATCCTCAAACGACTCCTCCCGTTAATGAGGGCCGGTCAGCGCACGACTATTGAGTGGATGACCCCTCGGGTGATGTTTCGAATGATGCCTGGTGGGGAGAACCCGGGATCAGGCCAACCAGGAAGGAGCTGAACACAATACCTAGCAAGGGAGCTCATGGCTTTTCAAACCCCCGAGGGGTCAACGAAAAGCTCTTCTTTGCCGTCCGGAGCAGAGACAGTGCTGCAGCTGAGGGCGTTTGAGTAGAGTCCGGGGTTGTACCGGGTGTGGTCAAATCGGCAGACTGCTCCGTGGCGGACTGACGCAAGGGTGAGGCGGTGCGGTGGTGGCTGCGCCTCACAGCTGAGGATGTCATGAGTATTGAGAAGGAGGGCGGGCAGGGCTCCAGTCGTACTATTGCAGCTTTCGATGGGTGCAGAACTAATTGGATAGATCGCGTGGCAAGACTTCGACCCGACTAGAGCCCTTGAATTATAGTGGTGGGTGGTTGTTTCTTGTTGACCTTTTCAAAAGAGAAGGCGCGGCTGCGCCGACACTGACATGCGACACCACTTTTGACGAGCGTGGAACGGAGGCAGCAGAGGGTGTAGCAAGATCACCTTATCGATTTTCTAGCCGAGATGTGGACCCATGCTACCCACGTGTCCTCTCTTTTGTCTTGTTTTTCCTGGCCGCTTTGTTTCCCCCTCTGTCCCCCCCCCCCCCCCGCGACGTCCTTGTACCGGTGTTTTCCTCTTTTTAATGATGCTTCACCCAGGCGGCTTTGTGATCTCACGTTATTTGTGCCCAGTTTCGCTTTGGATGTGATTTTGTCTTGATTGACTCTTTTGTTTTCGCCTGGGTTGTGTTGTTTTGTTGCCACATCGGGTACGCTGGAATCTCATTTTTCCTCCTGCAATTGCCGGAGGGGTTTTTTATGTCGCAGTCTGAGCACATGACCGGTAAAGCGTAATATCTCCAAGATGACGAACCAGGACGTACTCGAGGCGTCCTGATAATGAATTTGGGTGGAAAACATCGTTTATTTGTGCAGACAACAACAAATGTACCACTCACGCTTTCGGAATTTCTCAAAGATCAAAATCGGATAGTCAAGCATATAGCTTTTTATCGGTACTGTATTAACCTCGATTCTCTCTTGAACACTAGAGCTGTCTTCTGTTCATGGACGTCTCGCTTATGACGGTGCTGAATTATTTAAGGGTGACCCTGGTACCCTTGCTGTCAGGTCGATAACGTCGTCCAAACTCATCTTCGCAAGCAACGTTTGGTATGCTCGATTTCTCGGTCCACGAGGCATTGCCAAGCAGTTTGCTTCAACATTCACGGCTTGGCGTGTTTGACGCTGGTTATGACCGACGTACGTACCCAACATTTCAACGAGGCTAGTCGGCGTGTCCCCACCAGTCCAGCCGCCCAGCCACTTTGTTCTGGGCGTCCCAGCACATACAGCAGGAGGAAGGGAGCGGTTTGCGCTACTGTCAAAGTACTATTTCAGTTACATCTAGATATTTTTTAGATTGCATTTATGAAACGTGCGAAACGCGTCGCCCACATACAGGTCTACCCAATCATCCACTTTTTCCAACTATTAGGGTTTGGAGTAGAAGATATTAGCGCTTGAGACTCCCTGGTACCCAACGCCGGGTATGGCAGAAACAGCCCTGTCGGATACTCAAGACACCTTAGAATACATATCGGTGTAGGCACACCCTGCTGTAGATAAGAGTCCACTGCTTTCAAATGCGTCCACCACATGAATAATCGTTTTCCCCGGAACTTTTAGTGACCGCATTCGAGCAGCATTCTCGCTGTCTGCTTCTCCATGCTTCCTCTGGCGATTGGCGCCACAATAGGCGAGGAAAGACACTGACGAACCAACATCTCCCTTGTTTTCCTTGGCCCATCTGCCACACAACTTGATCGCAGAAAAACCAAAGTCCTTCATGAAGGGACTAGCAGGATCCACATCGACAACCGCCGTATTCCTCGCCTTCGTGCTTTTGCTTGGAGGGATTGGGCGGGTCTTTGGGCGAGAAACCAACGATAACAGCCGACGAAGTGACGCCGCAGATGTGGCGACTTCGCGACCGATGAAAATGTCACTCTCCGGCAGTAGACCCTCACGCCATCTGCAGCAGACCGATGACGCTCTCGATGTCAATGGCACGGTGAGAGCCGGCAGCCTTTTCTGTATACAACGCTTCCGCAGAGAAGGCGGATATAGGGTGCGCCCAGGGGAGGGGGCGGTATTGTAGAATGAGTCGTGTGCGCATAGCCGCTCGCATCGATATAGACGTGGAGGGGCATGGCCGCTCATCCGCACCAACGAGGTTTTTAGTCGGAATACTCTACCTGTGACGCATCCTGTACTTGCGTCTGATGCGACGGTCATAGTTGAGGACGTGCGGTACGAGAAAACATGTTTGCGAACATCTGTGGTTCATAGTTCGTCTTTAGTCTTTACCATGGATACGAACGTTACTCATAAACGGCGAACCAACCAATGCGTAAAGGGTTTCACGTGCTCGTCTAGTGGGCGAACCGCAATGCATCCCCTCTCTGGATGTGCTGAGTGCATGTTTGGTCGTGCACTGTCAGACACACGGTCGTTCCACGAACGGCAGTCGATTGTAAACCGTAGCGGAGGAGTGCGAAATCAAACTAACGCTGTAGCCAAGGCGAGTACATATCGCAGTTTGGCAGTCGTTGACGTAGGTTTCAAGTTGTGTCTGCGCTCGCTATATTACCGTGGTATCTACATGGAGCAAATAATGTATACGCTGCTTTTCACTGCTGGCGCCTGTATTTTTTTCCGTGACTGCCATAGCCTGAGGAGAGGGCTGCACACGCCCAGAAGTACCGCAACGAAATGGCAGACATTGAGCTCACGGCGTCGCAGGCGACCCTTCACGTCAACAACGGAGACCGGTCCTCGGCCGGCTCGTTCCACAAGACATTACCGCACGACAAATTAGGACAGGTGCGATCGCGATATGGGGTTCATGTTTCCGATCGTACTTTATCGGCGTTGCCGTCAACAGTGCAGTTCGACGGGTTTATGTTTTCTTTACGGAAAACAAGCCAGGCGCCATTGTTGTTGCGGGTGCGTTGAAAGCCTCGACAGTCGTGTCATGGGGTTCGCAGCGCGCGCGAAACATGCAAGACGCTTCGTGCAACGCAGTTGCTATATTCTAGAGCTGAGCAGTGGAGGTGAGAGTGTACGACGTCTCCGGCTATTCAATGGTACAGTTATTACCGAAAGCCGACATGCCAGAGTTCCAATTTGAAAGGCTTTCGCGACTTTCGCCGACGGACCGAACTCCTACATTGTTCGGGTTGACAGCACAGCAAGGTAGACGCATGTGGGCGTGTGGAGAACTCGTTTCCCCGCTCTGGCCGCAACGTTTTCCTCCAGCGAGCAACGTAGAAGGCTAGTCGGAAATAGAAGGCCGACGCGCGCCACCTAAGACGTAGCAGTTTATGCATTCCTTTTTTTTGGTACTTTCCTGTTGGGTTCCTTAACCCAGGAATATTTGAAAACCCGTTAGAGTCTTACGGAACATTTCGTAGGGCACCTCAGTAGGTTGTAGGATTGGTCGACGGAACCGCACATTTATCCTTCTGTCATTCCACTTTAGGGTGGGCCGTAGAGCTCCTATACTACGTATTTAGCGCTGCCCCTATAAGGTGAACCCTACCATAGCGTGCGTCAGTCCATTGGCCTCCGTGCGGTACCCCCATACCTCTCTGTTTTATTGGAATGATAGAGCCAGGCACGTGTTGGCGAACTTCTTGCTACTGAGCTTTTATACCAAACGAAACTTTGCCGTGACGAGGCGCACGTACATAAGGTTGAATTTAGTACATGTCTATTGTGGGTCCCTCGCCCTTGTTGCACGACAGTTGTTGATGCCTTCGTTCGATGTTCGCTGCTGTTATCGTGTCGCTCTTTCTTCTGGTTGTGCCGCAGGTGGACCCCGTGGCATTCGCCGCTCTCACCGAGTGCATCGCTGGGGCCGACTTCGATAAATGTGAACAGGTGCCGTCTGGAGATGCTGACGGTTACCTGATCAACCCTCTTGGCGGTATGGGGATCGACATGGCAGGACCCGCCAGGTAACATGAACATTGGGTCGATCAGAAACTTGCGCTCTTTACTTGTATGCGTCGTGTGCCTGGGTCACGGTTCTCACAGCCAGCTGAACACGTTTTTCATAAGTACGGATTGTTTTGCACTGCATGGCTCCCACGTGGTTTGTTTCAAGCGTCGGTGGGGGCAGTTTCCAAAACTCGCAGTCAATTCCACTTTTCTAGACCAACGTGCGTTTTCGTGGGGTGGCAATCCACAAGAGAGGTCAAGGTTCGCGCTGCATTATATCAACGAAATGGAAGCACATGCACGGGCAACCATGATCGTGGTGGGCAAGGGTAGAGAAACCGACACGTGCACCGTTTGGAGTCGGTAGAGAATGTGCACTCTGCCTATGCAAGCAGAAATTAGCGGAGAGGTTGTTTATTCGTTGTCCCAAAACAAGTACGTACCCCCCTCTCTAGTCTCGCCAGGTTCAGGCAAGTGGCCACATCCATCATCCACCATAACGGTAGTTAGTATTCTTCGAGCTGGACGTCGTATCGTTTCGTCTGCCATAAGGACCCTTTGAGCGCTGTCAGCTGTTGATGAATACCGCGAGAAATATACAGGCTTCACTCCAAGGCTAACATTGGCTAAAAACGTGGAACGATGGAATAGGATAGATTGATCACAAGCAGGAGGTCGACATGCACCTACTTGATGGCAAATATCTGTTCGAATTGCTCAGTCGAAAAGCCCCGGCGGCTAGACCATGTCGGGCTTAAACGTAGACTATCTACCCTACGGTGCGTGTACTGCTGCTCTATTTGCTTGTCCTCCGCAGGTTCTTCTCTCGGCTATGACATGCTTCTCACACAGCGCATACTACCAACCCGCTTGCCACGCTCAATCTCTAGGAGGTCAAACGGCTATCGCCCCCCCCATACATATAAAAAAACAAATTCCACCCTCGTTCCGGATTCCTTCGACGGTGTCCCTCCTTGGCCACCCCCCATCGTGTGATGCCTGCAAAACTCAAACGTGTATTACCTCGGGGTGGCGCGCTACCCAACCATACAGCTCAGCCTTGTCCGCTTCCAGAGCATCAACCCTCGACTCCGAGGATCTGGTGAGTGCCACTCTCTAACGGCGGCAGTAACCTTAATCTATCCCGATGTTTTTCGTCCGTGGCAGCTACTGTACGGCGCCAAGTGTTTAGAGCGAAAGTGTGGTGCTCTGGAAGGCGTTGTTGGTACTACTGTCGTGAGCATCCCAACCATCGAGGGAAAACCCCGGTTAGTCATGTCGAATTATAGCAGTGACAGCGAGTCTTCTCTTTGGATGCTATGATCCCGTCGCCGCGGGGTTTATTCTGCCTAGCTTCTGACGCCCCCTCAATATGTTGCTCGTGGCCCCCTCAAAATACATGTCAGGCTGCCCAGCTAGCGGAAGTGTACTGGATGTCGTTAACAAGAGACGTCCCCTTCTCCAAGTACGGTGAAGACGAGGAGACTGTGACGGCAGCAGGTAACACCATAAACACACAAAAGCGTTTCGCACGGTAGGTAAGTGTTGTTTGCGACGAAACTGCATCGATAGAAAAAGTAGCGGCAACCTTGGTTTGAAAGCGGGGGACGTTCACATTATGTACTGTACGCAAAAATTGATGGCAAAGCCTTCGGTCGGTTCTGGCATCTATCTTTTTTTTCTTCATGTCGGCCTGTGGGTTGAACGGTGTCATTTGCTGAGGTCGAACAATGCGTGGATCCGACCGTCCCATGGACTGCGGAAGATTCGCGAGTGACAGCATTACAGGGGGCTCTAATAAATAGTACCTACGGTACACACAAAAACCTATATATATCGCTATTTTCACTAACAATATTTGGTTCTATTTACTATGGCCTGCCGTAGTAGTAAGGCAATACCTTTTTTGTGCGCAGGCAATGATACTCCCGTGCCACAGGTCGACCGTACTCCTTGCCTCGGTCTTTGGTTTGGCGTGGCCGTCTGTGTCATGAAACGACGTCGGGAGAGACAATGTGTTATCATACCCTTAGTGCATTATCGGGAGATACCTAACAGTTTGCATCACCTGTGTACCGATGTTGCACACAGTGGTGCGGGTGACTCGATCGCAAGCCTCAGCGGCCACACACATAAACGGCGTATTCGTTTGCTACTGTGTTGTGTACTACCCTCGACAGAACACATATGAAGTAGGCCCACATGTTGTACGCGCTTTACCAATCCTTTAGCGGCGATGTCGTGTTCCTGATATCCTTGTACAATTAATCGGCGCACGATCCCACGTGCTCAAATCTTCCACGCCACAATGTACGCCAACTAACCGTGCCGACTCCGGCCGCGATATCGCCTGTCAGCCTCGGTAAAACCCCACTGTCATCGCCGCGACACTACTGCTCGCATGCTTTCCCTTTTCTTCAACGATATTTTCCTCTGGCGATCTACAGATAACTTGGCCACTATGCCGGGTTTCGCCACCATGAACGGCGTGGCTGTCGGTTCGGATAGCAGGGCGGATCCGCAGTCCCAGCTGTTTCGTTCCTCTTCGGTCGGTGTTGAGACCGGACCCATGATTTCCCAGGTACGGCTTTGACGACGTCCACCAGCGAGGAATGTTAGAAGCGCCTCCGTGCGCCCTCCACCCGCTACGCAGTACAGGGCCGTTTAGATGAACTCTTAAAGGGTCCCTGTCATTATATTTGTTGAAGCTGACTGCGCGTGCAGAAGTGATGAGCTTCACCACAGTCTCTCGGAAGAGCCGAGCGCGGGGAAATACGCCGGCCCACATTGTTGTCGATTTTCATGAGTGCACGAGCGGGCTGTTGGTCGCGGCCTTGGTTGCGTCATTTTGGTCCTGCCTCACCTTCGTAGATGGCTCAGGCCGACGCGCAAACGACTGTGAGGTGTTTTGTTGTCTGGTACGGCGCCAATTTGACACCGAAACAGTATCCCTGCCGCTCTTGTCATCGTTGCTACACCCACCCCCGCCCTCCCGATCTTCCGCCGAAAACCAGCTTCTGGTGAAGGATTTCACACTGGATTCTATCATGGTCTCCGCTCGGCAGTCGACATTTTTCTCCGGGGATGACCACATGACCTCCTACGAAGATTGGCTCTTCATACAGGTCAGCACAAAGTATCTATACTCGTACGGTGAACGGGACATAAACTGCGTGCCTGCGTGTCAATTAAACGCCTGCCCTGGAAGTGGCAACAACGTGGGGACTCATTGCTTACCTTCGATCGACTTGTATTGGGTTATACCACAAGCATTCGTATGGTGATGGTGACCTTTACGAGTGTCCTAAAGCCACAAACATATTTTACCTAAAGGTGTCGTAACGTTCGATGCGTAAAAGTGTTCGAAACGTCACACCAAGCAACGCAACATCATCCCATTGCGACGATACCCGCAATTCGGTGGTGTTGATCACGATATGCATCACAGGATGCGGCGTTTATTGGGAGTGAAGCAGCTCATAACATAGTGAAGAGGCACTGTGCGTATTGTGTACTCGACCCAGCAAGACGTACCGGTCTTACCTATCTGTACCGAGCAGCTCAGGGCATGCCACCCTGTCTCGAGATATGGGCACCATTTGTTCCGACAGTTAGCGTAATATCCGTGTCTATAATATGATAAAAATTGGTGCGGCTTAGCTCTGCTATGTGCAGAAGAAAAAATACAACAATAGAGACTGCAGTATGCACAGTTTGTTAGCACACATTTAACCAACACATATCACAACATTTGGCATAACACCCATTGTTTCATATATTCATACAAGTTCATGAATAAATATATATATTTTTTTCACCCTCAAGCCACACGATAGCGCGCGCACCCACAGTTTAATGTACCGATAAGAAGTTAAAGTTTAGCTTACATGGTCGTTATGGTGACGAAGGGCGATTGACAAACCGGAACGCCCTCGCACCTACGACGAGTGTCTTTTCATCCTGATGTTACGCGGTATGCCCACATTCGTTATGTTCGGACAATCAAAGTATGGGGACCTCAGGGAAGAGAGCTGCACAGCAGTCTAAGAAGAGGCACAAGTAGACAGTCGTGAGCCCGCAAACTGTACAGAAACTGACCCGACTGTGTTCGATTCGTCAGCGCGGATCTTCATCTTCCACGCCCAAGCTCAAGCAGGGCCCGTATATGTCGTCGGCATCGCTGAAAAATATCAATTTGCTTGGCTCGTACCCACTGTTTTCCCTTTCTCTATATTTCTTGAAGAACGGTGGCAGACCTGACTCGCCGGAAGAGGAGGACCCCGAGAAGCGGTACATCCGCAACGCCCGTGACTTGGCCAGGCTCGTGTACACGGACACCGTATATACGTGAGGAGGGCAGCTTGTGGATCAGTACTGGCCATTCCTACGGCCGGAGGGAGGGACGGGTGCTGGTAATATGCATCACAGCAGTCAAATGAGTGATTTTTTTTTTTACAGGGTGTCGTTTAGGTCATTTTTGTTTCGAAGTCGCCCAGAGCTCGTGTGCCGAGTAAGTACCCTGTACATATTTCCCGTCGTAAGTGTTTGCTTGTTTCGGTTCACAATACGCACTTCCTTGGGGCTGTTGGTTGTCTTATTACTGGCGACAACATAAACTTTCCAAGTCCGACCGTGTGAAGTGACGTACCGAACCACTCACCCGAAGGCCCTCACCGCGGATTCAAAACGGCGACTGCTGCTGTGCCGCAGCAACAGGCCACTGCATCTGCAGCTACCGCTACCGTGGCAGATCGCCACCCACACCGTGTACTGCTTTTGCGCTTCTGATGCGAGAAGCCATTGTTGTTAACGGCATTTTCTACGGGTCCGCTGTACTTTAGTGGCTGAAACGAACACTCACGGCCCTTCTTTGACGGGGAGACACGATATTAATTTTTTTGACCTGGTTGCGAAATATTCGATCCAATACCCCCTCGCACCAAAATGCGGTGTTCAGTACAACATGATCATCCTCTTTGTCTGTCTAGCGCTTCCTGTTTCCACGGACGGAACTGGGTTTCGTCCGCAGTACAGTTGTTCGTATTTGCGACATTCGAAAAGACACACGTCAGCGTCAATCGTTTTTTCCTGAGCTTCGGTCGGATCGAGAAAATTTAAAACGACTACGGTTTAGAGCTGTCGACGGGAATTCGCCCTGGAGGATTATCGTTCATTTGATCAACATTCGTTCTTCAAGCCTGGTAAATGTCAATCGTTCGAAGCATTTTGCATGTTTGAGTGCTGGTCTGCGGCTGGTCGTGAAACACTTGGTAGGACGTCACCATTACAGCCAGCTCGAAAGGGGCCCGCTACTCCCTTCGCGGTGTGATGAGCTCGTACTCGCGCGTGAGTCTTGCCATAATAAGGGATGCCATATTTGAAGTCCTTTCGTTTCAGGCGATGAGAGCCACTCCGGCTAGTGACCACCCATTTTCTCGCCAGAAATGTTGAACTTATTAGTCCCCGCGCTATGCTAGCAAGGGTATTTGTTGCCACTCCGTGACAACAAATTTTGTTTTTCGAGTCTAACTTTTTTGAGAGATGCGCAGGACCACTTGCTCCAGTGGCGTATACGTGGAATTCACCTCATGCTGCAACACGCTTCTCGTACTTGGAAACATTAGACTTCCTGCACTCATCGCAGGGAGGCGTTTCGGGGCGCTATGATCCTTCTCGACGAAGGGGCCTTTAGCAGAGACGGTTTCAACGGGCCGTACGCGAACAGCGGCCGCCAGAAGGGCTTCGTCAACTTCGGAGTATCTCACGTTCTGAGGATTCTGGGCAGCGCCGAACTGGCCATGAAGTCCGCGTGGTACCAGAAGTGGAACGTGCACTTGTTTCCGCGTCCGGAGGTGAGACGTATTCGCTTGGCATATACAGGCGTTGCGACCCGATAGGCTTCCTGGGTGAAGCCGAGGTCAGTCATGTCGTCGCCAGTACATCTTCGACGGTGTGGTTCGCAAGGTACGTATATCTGCTCGTTGGGTTGGTGCCGACCTTGGCGGTGCGAGTGATTTTTTTATGCTATGTGCCGAGGGTGAACGCTACTCGACACATCAGATACACCAACGTACAACCAAAGCGTCAGTCATAATACAGGGCATATGGTAGAGGTAAAGAAGGAGACGCGGTCTACTCTAAAGGTAGCAATTTTCGTTCAACTGGTTTTTGCATGACGTTGCCCCTCAACCGAACTCGTCGGAATGCCAAGCCTTTTTCGAGAAATACCGTTATGGTATACTTGGGCCGCATATCTACTAATCGGGGTACAATTTGATTTTTGCTGAAGTCAGTTCCCGGGTGAGGTTTAGAGCTTCTTCAGCGAGGAGTCCCAGAGAAAATAAGGTAAGCCTCTTCCGTAGAACGCCTCAAGGCATATATCGGGAGGTGATGTGTGGCGTTGGGGGAATTTCAAACACCTCGTCAGCTCGGAAAGGCCACGAACGCACGCCGGGGTGCACCTCTAACTTTAGCATTGGAGTGTGGAATATCTTGATCACCGTCCTTGAAAACGACATTCAAGTACCTTCGAGGCAGGACTGCACTAATTCAAATCCTCCAGTGAGCTCTCCGGATTGTGCACTGTACAGACCGCCGTAGCTCGTCTGCCAGCGTTCGGCACCGCAAGGCATCTTTACCCCACAGGAACACGCCTCGTTTGGTGTGCATTCCCTAGCGCGGCAGGCCGGGCTCGTTTCTTGTGGGTGATGCTGCAAACTCTCCGAATTTCAATTTGTTCACTTCCAGCACCTCTGAATCAGTTTTCATGTGCATAGTCATATATTTTATCGTTTGCCTTCGATACGACCATCCTCCATATGATTCCTGTTTGCTCGACGTTTGCCGGCCGCCACAGGCTGTCGGCGGCACGCTCCACAACTTTCTGTACGGCAACCTTGAAGTGAAATTCGACGAGTCGCTTCTCAAAAACAAAGACTTGCTGAAGAGGGTGTCCGTACGCAACGAGGAACTTAACGCACGACAAGGCAAGCGCGGGCGCACGTACCTTCTCTCGCAGGTCAGCACATAACTGCCTTTGTGTACTTTAACGTCCAGGGCGCTCGAAAGGAAACGACCCCAGAATCATACAGGGGGATGCAGGGGTCTGCAGTGAATGCGTTTTACAGGAATTAGCTGTTATCTTGCTTTAAAACTCGTTCGAGAATTGTAGGGAGTGCCTCACGCGACGTTATGAAGTGTACGTTTCGAGCGCCTGTTTCGTTCATCGTAATCAAGGACCTGTCCGGCTCACTTTTTCAACTTAACGTATTATACCTGGTGGGTTATATCAGTGGCATGCGCGGGGCAAGTCGAGATTGTCTAGTTCTACCGCAGAGAGGCTATCAACATGTTCGAGACCGCGTCTCGGCTCCTCGGATGAAGTGCTTAGTACTCTGCTCGAAATTCAACACCATCGTATTTCGTGTAGCCTCACTTGAGAAAAGTCTTCCAAAACGGGACGAACACCCATCAAACGTGGAATGCAGACAGTAAGAGGTAGGCCACTCTGCCGAGTTGCTTCGACCAGGCCGAAACCAACATGATGAAAAGGTACCCCTCGTGTACCCTGTAGCCGCGATCGGCTGAGTTCGTCCGACTTGCCCGCACAGATGTGCAAAGTGTGCAGCCCGTCGAAGGTTTTCGTTTTTTTTTTGAGGCTCCCCGCCAAACGTCGCAAATCTCGCAGCAATTTTGCGCTTATCGTCTGGCTTCCAGTGTGCGAGGATTTTGCATTGTCTATCCCCAGTTGAACTTGGCTTTAATTACATCGTTAGGCTTCTTTTGTTGTTTTTCCAGGATGAACACAAAAGACGAGGGATGTTTTTGCGTCTACATTAGGGTTACAAAGTTATACGTTCACAGTACAGGCCAGGGGTTGCAGGGGGGCGAAGCGAGCCGTGCCGTGATGATATATGTACGTTGGGAACGCAGGCGTGTTGTCTACAGTGACAACCCACGGACGTGCTCCAAATTTGATAGCTACAAGCCCCAAGCCCACGAACTAGATCGCCCGTGGACATCCCAGTAGTCGTTATTCTACTGGAATGTGATTACGTCAGACGTTAGACAGCGGTTTGGCTAATACCAGGTCACCCAACCCATGAAACAAGTGTTGGATATAATATGATGCACAAAGTGTGTTCCTGGTCTTAGATGAAGCATACACGGCTTACGGGGAGTGGATCGGGTCGGCCATCAAGTCCTAGGCACACGAAAAATCGCCCACGACGCAGCCTCCTGCTGTTCCTTGTTCTTGAACAGTATCTTTTTTTTCTTGTGTTCAACGCTTTGTCGGCGTTCTCCGACGTTTGCAGGCGGTCAAGGAAGGGTCGCCGGCTCATCCGTCCTACCCCGCTGGCCACGCCGTCCAGAACGGTGCCTTTGCAACGGTCCTCAAGGTGACTTTATCGTTGGCCGATGAAAAAAGAGGAGCTGCTGTGTGCTTTGATAGGGCTTGCTCTTTTAAGGGCACTGGAGCATCTATGCCGACAGTAACAGTGGCGTGAAGGGCAGTGTCGTGTCCCGCGGCCGAACGAGAGACTGACATGACCGCAGTTATGTCGCAACTACAAGCAAAGAACGAACACCTGCTCTATATCAGCCTTTGTTCTGGTCCCCTGAGCCCCACCCCGCCGGTATATTTCCGCAGGCCCTCGTTGGGCTGGAGCGTGGCGCTTCGTGTTTCTCCAACCCCGTGTTCCCCGACGATGAAGGGTTGGCCCTTCTGCCCTATGACGGCTGCCTGACCTACGAGGGTGAAATCAACAAAATGGCCACGAACGTCGCATTCGGCAGGTACGCGAGTGTCAGCAAGTTAGTTTGTTCAGCATCGAAAACGAGTGGCCTATATACTCCCGTTGCTGCATTCGTTCAGCTGGAGCCCCAAGGTCTTGGTTAACACCCTTTGACTATGCTGCAGCAGGGCCTGCGGCGGGGGGGGGGGGAAGAGGGGGTACGTACGTATGGATCCGAACAAGTACGACCAAGGAGTAATATAGATACTTTTTCTCCAATATTCTTCATTACCCCGTCTGTGCTTTGCAATACCGCTCTGGCTCGAATTTGGGCATCTATAGGTTTACCGATGGAGGTAATTTCCACGAATGTGAAGACCGCAGAGCTTCTCGCGTGACGAGCGAACCTCGAAGTACATAAGCCCTAGGCTTGCGCCTGAGACCGATGATCTACCGTCCAGCACCAGCAGATATAGCCTCGACTTCTGACCAGACGGCAACAAAACCGGCCCGTATCCGCGTTTCCCCTCGGTCGCTCAGGGCAATGTGCGGCGTCCACTACAGGATGGACAGCGTCGAAGGGTTGCTCCTCGGAGAAACGGTCGGTGTGCGGATGCTGCAACAGGTGAGAAACCACACGTACCCTGCACACATGATCCGGGTGAAATTTTACTGTTTGCGCGCCGACGCCAAAGTGAACCAAGGCGGCGTCTGTTCTTGAGCGGGCGTGTTTACCATTGCACTTGGCGTCGTGCTCGTGCTCGGGCACATTCCGGTAAGGCGTGCATTTGTAGGATTTGTTTTCAAGGCAATTTGTTTCTGACTGGTCGGGCTTCTCAACTGGGGATTTTCGCAACACCGTTGATTGTACAAGCGTGTTCGTTACGGACCTATGGTACGCCACGGGATCCCTCGCCGGGTTTAGCGTACATTTTTCCTTCGAATCCAGTTCGGGTTGTCGCTGAGGCGTAAATCCCTCCACGCAAGGGCTCTCATAAACATCAGAGGCACCTGTGTCGCAGTATGCGTGACGTTGGAAATAAAAAACCACCTGAACGACGATCGTCGATATCGGTGTTGGCGTAACGTACCCATCAGCAACGTATACAGCGTCGATGGTGGTTGCAATGTAACCGACAGAAATACATAAACGCCTGCGTCTGCCGAAGCCAATGCCCCGCACGCGCTATCTTAGCCTATGATGTATAGGCCCACCGGTCGTCTCCTAATATCCCCATCACACTACTTCGGCCACGTAAAGAGCGTTGTGAACGTCGTACACACGCCCCCTTCAAGCAGTTGGTATACACAATAGTTGGGCCCTGCAAGAGACAAACCACCCGACACCAAACCCACAGGAAATGGGTACATCGACACAATCGGTGCGCTTTTTGGGAAGGGGGAATGTAGCAAAAGCGCGACCAACGATGGGCTATGGAGCTCGCAATGCTGAGCATCGATCTATCGGGATCGATCACGGCTGACCTGCCGTTCATGGTGCTTTTTTATCGAGAGTCCAACATAACGCACGCGCTTTTCATCCTGCGATATTAATTTTTTGTAGATCGCGCCTCACGCAGGTGGTGGAGTGGGATTTTTTCAACACGTCCCACCACAATGCTTGCACCTTCCGTTCCTTCCGAGGCACCTGGGTCCCACCCCTGGCCTCGCAAATGGCGTCGGTAGGCCTGTTTGCATGACCCGACACGCAGGGGCAGCCTACGGAAGCAACTCGCCGAATTTGTATTCGAATGCGTCAGACATAAAGGCGCTGGGTAGCCCGTTAGTTCAGGAGCACTCTCTGTGGGGCATTTGTCCGGTCGAACGTAGCACGGTTTGGAGTTTGCGCTACACCAACACACCGTTCTCTTTTTGTGCCACCTCTTTTCGCTGTTGCTGTTGTCGTCCCTCTATTGCGCACATTAGGAGGTGAAATCATTGCCAGAGAACGGGGCTTTTGAGTTCCGTCTCATGGCGGGACAGACGATCAGGCTCGAACCCGACGGGTCCTTTTACATCGACGACAACCAATGCAGCGGAGAAGCTTTCGTGGGGGTTGACCTATGCTAAACGAGAATGCGACGATATCGTTCGCGTCTCCAGGGACGAAAAGATAGTCAGAGCCTTGGTATCGATTTCTCCCTCAGGCGACGATCAGGGTTTCTGTCTCTCCTCTTCTTCTCTTGTGTCTTGAACTTTGTCTGGCATCAAAGACAACATAACCAGGAAAATAATCAATTATCACGATAGCAATGGATACTAATGAAGCCGTGTTCTGATGTTGGACTTTTCTGCAGAACTTCAAGTACGTACAAGGTACATCGATTTTGTAGACATTTGTGTTGTTTCCGGAAGCAGATCCACTGCATTTAACCCAGCGTAGGAGAACGTAAATGACATTTCGTTTTTTGCAACGCTTACCAAAGCGACCGGAGAGGGGAAAATCCCATTGAATTCACAGCAGTCGCATTCTTGTGTGAATATTGTATCCGTGTTCAATGCAGTAGTCCGGTGGGAGACTGTTTTATACCTGTACACTACAAACTGTGATTCGGCAAGGGGTTTTTATTGATGTGTCAACAATGCAGTAAGATTGGGCAGAATAGTCTACAGTGACACTGTCTGCATTTGAGATAAATGTCAGCAATCTGGTGTTTTCCCTCCAGCGTTTAGAGTCAACGGGGGTTCCTGTTCGCGGGAAAATTTCGACTGCGCTACTTGTCAGGGATGCTGCGTGTACGACTCCGCATGCAGCTCTCGACTTTGTTGAATTTTTTTTGCCATACCAGACGCGTGTGCGGGAGAGGGTTGCTGTCGTTTTATACGTAATATGGTTTCTCGGACGAACGCACTCAAATCCGCCAATTATAGACTGGGAGGTGGCGTGTTGTGTGGGTGCTGTCATGATACCGGGTATTGTGTCGTGTGCCTACAGTATAGTTGCGTGTTCTTCGACAAGGTAAATGTTGTGTTGTACTCTCTGTTGTTTCCTGTTTTATTCTCTCCTTCGCTGTACCTGTATTCAGAGTAGATAATCATACGCGTAAGGCCCACCGCACAAGCAGAGGCACTGTATCGTGTGATGATTCAAGTTCATTGTTATGTGTTTGTTTCGCCTAGGAGCAACGGAGAGATACCGGCGCCGGTTTTTTGGTGCATGTGTTTTTCCAATCTGGGCCGAATCAGGGCGTTCCACGCTGAGGTGCGTCAGACACACCGTGCACGTCTGACACATGGACCTAATTCAAAGGGGATTGTCGATCATGCCTCGCGACATTAGTTGGCATGTCAGTTCAAAACTCTGTAGCTGTTGTTGTCTGCAAAACTGCTCACTGTAGGGGTGACTCGAACGTGTAGCCGCCTTAAATTGTCCACCCGCTGCGCAGACAACATCGAGGGATACTCGGGTTTTGTAGATCTACTGTTCAATCTCGGGATAATTTTTTTACCTGTTAAAGGTGCACTGATCGGAAAGTGTTGATTCCGCAATATATATGTTATTTTCGACAATCCACTTGTTGTCAGCCTTGACGTACGTAGGCACACCGAGGCGCAGCTCTTCGGCTTTTCGTCTCCAACCAAAGTTGAAGCTTTGTGAAAGTGGGTGTGATATGTTGTTGTGACGGTTGTGCGGGTCTTGACCATGCTGCATTTTGTTTTTTTCTCGGCAGACAACACCGGGGCATGAACGGGCCATCCTCTTTGTATCGGCCCCTATAAGGGCAAAGGTCAGGGCCATACGCCAAATCCAATCAGTTTGTGCGCCTGAAGGTCTCGATCTCACGTGATGCGCATGAACGACGCGCTGAGTGGCTATATGGACCATCTGTTACAATTTGGTGCCGAAACAAAATGTTCTTGTATGCCTGTACGAGTATGTTTTAGAAGGCATCGAAAGCTGGAGTCGTCAGATCGCATGGTCGACATCCTTCCCCTCTCGCTACAGCACTTCTCATGTTCATTCATTCAACAAAACGTTTGGACGACGGCCAGGTTTCAGTGTTTCGTTTAGTGAGAGGACAACAAGGGCTGAAGTTCGGGGGCATATCTTTGATGAAGCTTCAGGAAATGTCACAATATACAAGCGTAGGTCGCAGATGTACATTTTTCAGACTGCTCCAGGCTTCAGAACGAAAATCGAGACCACGAAGAATTCGAACAAGAAATCGAGATTTTCGCTAAGAGCCATGATATGTGTGCCACTTAGAGTGCTGTGATTTTCTCGTTGTTACAATCCGCGGCAAACTACGTTGGCTTGCGGAGGGTAGCATGAGGTTGTCGTAAACAGGGATCCTTGGCCTATCCGGCTGTATACGAGACAAACTCGCTGTTTGTGTTATCCATCTGTAAGACAGCGTATTGTACGCTAAAAACTCCCGTGTCGGGATTAGTATGCGACAAGGCTGCACCGAATGACCGCGAGACTATTCAATAGTTCGGTCCAGAAGCGAACGAGCATGTCTGATGCATCTCTGGCATTTTACGTTTATTCTTACCTGGGGAATAACTTACTTCGTCAATATACCTCTGATTGAATGTTTTGACGACCACAACCGTGGAGAAAGTCAGGTACACGTAAATCCAAAACGTATTCGGCTAGTGTCTGCGCCCGACGAAGATTTATATCGTTCGCTATCGCGTTGTGGCAGAACCATCATGAATGGAAAGTGCGAGGGTGACGTAGCGCTGTTTCAAAATTAGGGTGACGTAGAGCTGTTTCAAAATTTCGACGTTGGTTTTGTCTCGAAAAATTAGACTGTGTAGTGTTCGTTTGGGACGGAATGCCCAAGTTTAGTTTTGAGAAGACAGGGTTATCTTTTACCGAATAAGCAATGACACAAATCTCAGGCGTGCTTCCATGGCTTCTTGAATCGTCCATTCGTTCACTACGGTAGACAGATACCCCGGCAACAAAATGGTATGCATATACAAGGAAAATCATGGGGAGCGCCAAGCGCGACGAATAGTTGAAAAGAACTCTGTTTCCTGTGCTTGCGCTCCTGTTGACTCCTCTACGGGCGGGGCTTACTCGCTCTGCTACACGTACGACTCGAACGACCGGGTGCCATGCACCGACCGCACCGGCCTGCGCCATCACGCAGGCCGCACAAATATCATCACGACGTCGGACCTGTGCTCGTGTAGGCTCCCGTCAGCGATTGGTTATAGTGATGAGCCATCCTGGTTCCGTCTCTTGTCTCGGCGTAGTGAGAGGGCGGGTGCTGTTGGCTTGGTTAGGGCCTCAGAGTTCTTTTCCTGCTCTTGTCACAGGGAAGTTATGGGGGCATATGCACTGCATTCAACGACGAGGTTGTGGAAGGCATTATTTCTTGGGGGCTATGATCATCATTGACCATTTTGTTTTGATTGGCTGGCTGCTCGGCAAGGATCTTGTCTTTGCTCTGCATGCCAGCCTCTCAGGCAGCCCTCTTTCAGGCAATCATCTCGTTTGGCTTCAATCCAGCGGCTTCACTCGTGGCCACTTCACAGGCCTTTCGACGCCTACCTCAGAAATACACTGTTGCGCCAAGCCGATGTAATACCCCCCCCAGCTTGTTGGCTCTCGAGCAAGCAACGCGGCATGCCAGGCGGTGAGTACTCAAAAGCTTTGTGTTAGAAAAGCTTTCCTTGGTGCATACTGAGTGAAGTACTAACCAGGGCTTTTGCACACTTTGCTTCTTTCTTACGACGACCTTGCTGCTGCCTTGTACCGATGTTCTGGGTTACGCCTGCCAAAACAAGGGGATCTTTGGCCTGGCTTACCTCGTCGGTTGCACCTTCGTCCTAAAACACTTTTTCACTTCTGAGGCTGTCAACTCTTCCCAATATTTGTCTGGGAATCTGACGCGCCAGTATAGTGAACAAAAGTCGTAAACCTGTCCTACCCGGTCTGTCTGTTTATCTATCACCGCTTGCGATCTAGTGACCGTTGTTCTAATCGAAGATTGGGCTAGGCACTCACTTCTACTGAAGTGCGCGCGTTTCTTCGAGCCGGGTGCTCCCTAGGTTTGTTCTGCGCTAGGAGGTCTAGGTTTCATAGGGCATGAAATGTTTCTAGCTGTAGTGGGGTAAAACTGTTAAATGCTTCGGTCTCTGTGACCCAGTCTGATAAAACGCCATCCAAAAACCTTTCTCGGTACTCACAACGGGTTGTCCCTGATTCACTCGTCACGCTTTTGCGGCTTACTAGCGTATACGTTAGCGCTGCTGTGATCGAGTCTTCTTTGAGACCAACGTCTGCCCCCCACGCTATTTGCGCAAACTCGTCCCGTATGGGGTGTCTCAGGTCCGATAAGCGCCTGTAGAAGGGCTTAAGTGATGCTACAGACACAGTGCGGGATCGTTTTTTTCTCCTTTCCATTCCTCTGACCGCGCTCAGACTCCTTAAAACGACCCTACTCACAGTCCACGGACCTTTTCATTTGTGGTGGACCAACTTTGGTCCCATTCCCTGTCGGAAGAGCAAGCTATCGCTCTCCCGCGCCAAGACTAGGCCTCCCTCAGCTGCGTTTACTCCTGCCGATGGTTTCGATATTTTTGCACAATGGCGTTTTTCAGCTGGCTTCTTGTCCTCACGGGTCTTATTCAGTGCATGTGCGACCTCGCGCATGTTGTGTCTGTGATTATCAATAAACTTGCTGAGACCACCAGTGGCTTCAATGTCATCCATCTGTGGGACCAACATGTCAAGCTTTGTGCGCGGGCTACGATCGAGGAGGAGCTAAAAAGGGGTCATAGCGGAGGGTAACGATGGGTCTGGCATTGTAAGTTTGATCCAACAAGGGGTGGCAACGCACTCGTCC